>AWOL01S0052949.1:19047-32117 GCA_000715115.1 Nicotiana otophora
GTTGAGATGGATGTGTGGGCACACTAGGCTGGATAAGATTAGGAATGAAGATATTCGGGAGAGGGTGGGCGTGGCTCCCATGGACGTCAAGATGCGGGAAGCGAGGCTTAGATGGTTCGGGCAGATGTGGAGGAGGATCCTAGAGGCTCCGGTTAGGAGGTGTGAACGGTTGACTTTGACAGGTACGAGAAGAGGTAGAGGGCGACCTAAGAAGTATTGGGGCGAGGTGATCACGCAAGACATGGCACAATTTCAGATTTCCGAGGACATGGTCCTGGATAGAGAGGTGTGGAGGTCGAGCATTTGGGTTGTAGGTTAGGGGGGTAGTTGAGCATTTTTTCAGCTAGTCTGATAGAGTTTGGTCTAGGTCTGCTAGCGGTTGTTTTTCATCACATGATTTTTATTTTCATAATTTATTTTTTAATGTTATTATTGACATACTTATTGCCCTTCCACTTATTTGTTGTCTCTTACGGTACTGATTCTATTGGTCTGGTTTCTGTGTTGTTACAGATCTTTTGTCTCTGAGCCGAGGGTCTCCCTACCCCCGAGTAGGGGTAAGGTTTGTGTAAACTCTACCTCCCCAGACCCCACTAGTGGGATTACTACTGGGTTGATGTTGTTGTTGTCCTTTTTAAATAATAGTGAGGTCAAAAGTTAGTCACCTTGTTCATTTTCTTTGCCTGAAAACTCTTCATGTTTCCAAGCAAAGAGGGGCATGCTCTGAACACCTAATTTTTTACCACACCCGGATTCTATACTATTTTAGTATAAATATTTTTTCTAGGTCTAATCCTGATATTTTAAACTTTTATCTTATTTTTAATAGGTTTTATTTGAGAAAATTTAAAAATTACAAAAAAATATTCACATGCTTATAGTATAAATCTTATTCCTATTTATAAAGAGAAAAAGGAAATTTACAATAATATATTGTTTCTTTAAATTAGAATTATAGTAAATAAGTTAGCTTAGCTTTAGTATATTTTGGGTGTCATTTAAATTATAGTGTAAATATTTAGTTTGCCTATATTATTTTAGTCTAAAAATTAGGTAGTTAATTTTTCTTATCTTTATATTTTATCTTTTAAAGAAAAACAAAAAGGAAAAGAAGAAGAAAAAAAAACTAAAATAAAATCAAAAGATTAACTCATATCTAATCTAACTAATCATTACCTACACAAACACCACTCCTCACGTCCCAACCCCCATATCCCCAATTCCTTCACATACACACACACACACGCGATTCCCCCACGTCCCCACTCTTCTTTTCCCATCAACACACACGTTCTATATATAGCTCACACACTTCACAAATAAAAGGGGATGATTTAGAAGGCGAACAACCCTAGAGTTTTAGGTCCGGCGTAGCAGCTCGTAAGAAAAAGAAAACCAAGCTTAAAAACAGTCCATAACCACCTAAAACCGACCTGAAAAACAGGCTGAAACTCCATGAAAATGCAGCCATGAATACCAGCCATTAATCACCTCGAACTCAGCTCTAAAACACCTCGAAATCAGCCCAAAACAGCCATGAAAACTGGCTAAAAACTCCAGCGAAACAACCCTTCTTCTTTGACATAAAGCAACAACATTAAAAGGGAAGCAAGAGGTTGAATTGAAGTTACTGTACGGCGAGTCCGTTCGAGGTTATCGATTCCGTTCGAGGCTCTAGAAAGGTCATTGTTTAAAGGTCTCAGTCGTTGTCCAGTTGTTCCGGCCGAAATTCTAACTCTGTATTTGCTTCGTTAATACAAAGGTCCATTTTTATCTCATCTCGATATTTTCAGTTTTATTCCATGATTAAAAGGCATGACTCGAATTTGTTTAAATGTTTTGAGTTTGTCATCTATGTTTGATATGAGTATTTGATTGTCCATGGTGAATTGTTACATAAAGTAAAGTTTGAGATATCGCATGACGGAGGAATGTCACTTAAAAAGTAAGGGCATATGATCGTTTGAATTGTTTTACCAGATTGTGTTACTACTGTTTCTTATTTGTCTTGGATCTTTGTCCAGAAGTGAGTTGTGAATAGTTGAGTTTTATGCCAGTTCTCTTTAGATCGTTTTTTAGATCGTACATGAGGCCTTTTTCACTATTTAGTCCAAAGAGTTCTGTCAGGCCACCAAAAATGGTAATCTCTATCTAGCTCATCTGTTATACATATTAATAATAGATATCAAAATAATTCAAGATATAAAATGTTGGTAATTTATTAAGTTGTAAATAGTTCTAAGGTTGATTGAGTTGTGAATAAGTTTTTAAATAATACACATCTTCCACAACTTCATATCCATAATCTATGGCCTTCACAATTATCTCAAACGTAGCAAAAAAATAGCTCTAAAATAGCTAGAAGAGCTTTACACGCGCTTTAAATATTAGCCCATGTGTTCATACCCGAACCTTGGATCAATATGCTTAAATAATAAAAGGAGCATGTGCGCATTCCTACGTCGTAATACCTTTCAATTAAAATAATTATGTTTTAACCATGTGTACATTCTCGTACCTTGGTTTAACATCCAACATCAAAGAAGACTATCTTGTGTGCGTACCGCATCTTGGTAAACGNTGCATCTTGGTGAACGCAATTAATAAAATATAATAATTAATTGAGTGGTAATAGATAAACCATAACCAATAAAATATAAGAATAACCAAGAATTGATTTAAGCCGGACATGAGTCAATAAAATGACCGTTCTAGAACCACGGGACTCGAGGGGTGCCTCACACCTTCCCTTCAGTCAACAGAATTACTTACTCAGTCTTTTATTTTTGTAGACCATAAATAAGGAGTCAAACCTTCCGTTTGATAAGGGATTAAAATAAAAAGTGACTTGGAACACCAAAACTCAATTCCAAGTGGTGGCTCTAAATAATAAATAATCCATTTTCAAAATGTAACTTTAATTGGAAAAATTCTTCAAACTCAACCTCATAATAGGGTTGCCGAAAAAAAGAGGTGTGACAGCTCTGCGACTCTGCTTGGGAGAATTAATAAGAATTCGAGCTTTGTAAATTGATTCTTGTTTGGCTTTTATCATGTTTTGGATATTATTGTGTGTTGGGAGCCTAATGTGCTATTTGTCACTTATTTACCGTTTTAATATTTATTTGAACTATATATATATATATATATATATATATATATATGTGGTGGTCTAATGGGCGCCAAGGCGCGGCTATTGCGGGGACTTTATGGTGAGTTGCATTCCATGTTACGATCCGCAACATAGAGAGTCTCCATCAGAGTTATTTATATTCTCATGTCTAACTTGTATTTCAGACAGATGTTGTACTTTATTACATTCCTAGTAGATGTTCATGCACTTGTGACACCGTTGGGGTTGTTATAGAAGTTGTNAAAATGACCGTTCTAGAACCACGGGACTCGAGGGGTGCCTCACACCTTCCCTTCAGTCAACAGAATTCCTTACTCAGTCTTTTATTTTTGTAGACCATAAATAAGGAGTCAAACCTTCCGTTTGATAAGGGATTAAAATAAAAAGTGACTTGGAACACCAAAACTCAATTCCAAGTGGTGGCTCTAAATAATAAATAATCCATTTTCAAAATGTAACTTTAATTGGAAAAATTCTTCAAACTCAACCTCATAATAGGGTTGCCGGAAAAAAGAGGTGTGACAGCTCTGGCGACTCTGCTTGGGAGAATTAATAAGAATTCGAGCTTTGTAAATTGATTCTTGTTTGGCTTTTATCATGTTTTGGATATTATTGTGTGTTGGGAGCCTAATGTGCTATTTGTCACTTATTTACCGTTTTAATATTTATTTGAACTATATATATATATATATATATATATATATATATATGTGGTGGTCTAATGGGCGCCAAGGCGCGGCTATTGCGGGGACTTTATGGTGAGTTGCATTCCATGTTACGATCCGCAACATAGAGAGTCTCCATCAGAGTTATTTATATTCTCATGTCTAACTTGTATTTCAGACAGATGTTGTACTTTATTACATTCCTAGTAGATGTTCATGCACTTGTGACACCGTTGGGGTTGTTATAGAAGTTGTTTTTGGATTGTTTTACATTGGCACACTTGTACTTTATATTTTAAATATACTGTAAGTAACCACGATTTATTTTAAATGCACTGGCTTCTCTATCTTAACAAGATTCATGATTTTAAAATTAATAAAATGAATAATTAAGTGCAATGGCGGATCTAGAATTTTGGGTTCGTGGGTGCTTAACTTTTCTTGACGTACAGTTACTACCAATCACATAGTATAAGTGCATAACTATTTGAACATGACGGTAAAAAAAATTAATAAAAAAAACTAGTATTAATATTATAAACGCGTGTAACAAAAAATACAACTGGCGAGAATTTGTTTAATGGATTTTTCCACTTTAGAGGAACTATTTGTTTTTAGAAGAGTCGAACTTTGGAGTTTCTTTCTTTCTTTGTTATAGAGAATTACTAGGTAAAATACAAAAGAAAAAACTTTATAAAAAAAGGAGGAAGGTAAAATAAAATTCAGGAAAAAAGTAGTATGGGATGGAAATAAATAAAGTAGTAGTACTGGATAAAAAATGTAGCTATTGGATAAAAATTTAGAAAGGAGACCTAAATGGGGTAAAGGAAGAAAACAAAATCAAGCCTGCTATGAGTGAGTTTCGAACTCCCAACCCCTCTAACTATAAAAGCAGTCACTATCCTTGCTTGACCAAAGCACCCATTAGCCTTTTTGTTGCCTGGGTGCTTCCTGGTTTAATATATCAAACGCCTCACATTTTCTATATAGCTAATACAGGCCCATGTGGTAAGGTTAGTGGGTGCTGAAGCATCCAAATTTAGTATGTAGATCCGCCCATGATTAAGTATTGGCTTGCCTAACGACGACGTTGGGCGCCTTCACGGTCTATAGTAGGTTTTGGGTTGTGACATGGTGTGAGCGTGTAACGACTCGACTTGTCATTTTAAGAATTAATGCCTTGTTCAGTAATTTAAGGTCTCGAGAAACTTTATAATAAGTATTATGACCCGCGGGTGTGATCGAGTTTGATTTTCGGAAGATTCGGAATTTAATTAAAAGAACAATTCTTATTTAAGAAGCTTAAAAGAAAAGAGTTGAGCGGGGAGTTAACTTTTTGATATTGAGGCCAGAATCCGATTCTGAAAATTTGAATATCTACATTATGTCATTTATGACTTGTGTGCAAAATTTGAAGTCATTCCGGATTCATTTGATATGTTTCGGCGCAAAACATAGAAGTTGGGAGATTAGAAAACTCAGAATTCGATTCGAGGTGCGATTCATAATTCTAACGTTATTTGACGAGAGTTTAAGGTTCCACTAAGTTCGTATTGTATTTTGGGATGTGTTGGTATATTTGGTTGAGGTCCCGAGGGGCTTGAGTATATTTTTGGATCATTGGTTGAGAGATTAGTAAAGTTAAGAAATTGGGAGTTTGACCATGGTCAATATCGGGTTAAGACGACCTTTTTTCAGTGTTTTAAGTGCGCGAGCAGGTCCGTAGCGTATTTTATGATCGAAATTCATATATAGTTTGTGTCTGAGAAGTTCCGGATGAGATTCGAGATGAGTTTTGAGCAAGTCTGGATATTTCGGCACTCTAATATTGTTCTGACACTTTTGGGGACGCGGACCGCGCATTTTGGGGTGTTGAGGAGAAGGAGAGGCGCGGACAGCAGCAGCATTTCGCGGCCGCGCTAGGAATGTCGCGGACCGTGGCAAAATTTTGCGGACCGCGGTTGGAAGTTCTGCAGATCCGCTGGTTCGATTTCGGAAGCCTATATCTTTGGATCTACAAAGAATTTTGAGATGATTCAAAAACGAAAATTGTAGCTTTTCGTGTCTAATTTCCAAAAAAGTAAAGAAGTCATCATTTGCACCTCTGTAGAGAAAGTTATGGATAAAATACTAAAGTCTGGCGGTGCAGCCCCAAGAATTTCGCGGACGCACCAGTTTTTCGCGACCGCGGGAGCCGGGGCGCGGCCGTACTCAAACTTTTGCGGACCGCGAAGTGGGAGATCAGAGGTGCACTATATAAACAGGGTTTAGGGTATTATTTTATTTTTGGACTTTTGGAGCTCGGTTTGAGACGATTTTTCGTGGATTTTTCAAGCAATTCATCGGGATAGGTGATTCTAAATCGGATTTGGTTATTATACACGAATATATCACTGATTTCATCATTTAATTACTTTGAGATGGAAATTTGGGAGAAATTGTAGAAACTTCATAAACCACAAATTTAAGATTTGAAGGTCGATTTGTTATTAGAATTCGATAAAATTGGTATGGTTGAACTCGTATCGGAATGAGTGTTCGGATTTCGTAAAAATTTATTTGTGTTCCGATGGGCGGGCCCCGTGTTGACTTTTTGGAATAAATTTTTAAATCGACGTATATTATCCGAAATTATTTCCGATGAATTTTAATGAAGTTATACTATTAATTTGGATAGATTTGAGCGGTCCGGAGGTCAATTCAAGCAAGAAAGAGATTTTGAAATATCGGCATAAGTTCAAATAGGTAAGTGTCTTGCTTAACCTCGAGTGGAGGAATTACCCCTTAGGCATTGAGTTTTATGTGCCATTTGTGAAATGTAAAAACCCGCGTACGCGAGGTGATGAGTACTACTCGGGCTTATACGTGCAAAATTCATTGAATTAAAGTCTTAGGAATTATTGTGTAGTAAATTGAGAAATTATGAAAAATTATTAAATCATATGTTTGCCATGCCTAAATCCTTATTGTTGAATTTATTTTTATATGATAATATGATGTGATTGTTACTTGAAATATTTATGAAATTTCGTGAGTATTGTTGGTTTATTCTTGAAAATTAATTCCAATATGAATTTTCTTATGTAAATAATTAATTTAAGCGAGTTTAAGAATAAGTATTAATATAATTATCTAAATTTGCATTAATGAAGGTTTTATTTTATGCTGAGTAATTTCTGTCTCTATTGATTATTTTGGGGTGTTATATATATTGTGTGGAGCCTTGGGCTATTTGTTGTGAAATTAATTGATTTTGTTATATCTTTGGAATTTGGTTGTGGCCATTGGACAAATTATGATATGAAATGATTTTATTATGTTGTCGTGTTAATTTCTCTGTGTAAATTATTGTGTTGTGTGAGTTATTATTTTGGGGAGATAAGGGTGACATTTCACTCTTGATATTATGTGTGTATAAGGGTGGCATTTCACTGTTGATGTGTTTGTTAGAATATTGTCTGGGCGGAGCGATAAGGGTGGTTATAGGAGCAATAAGGGTGGCAATAGGAGTGATGAGGGTAGCTATTGATATTGTTTAGGGGGAGCGATAAGAGTGGCTATAGGAGTGATAAGGGTGGCAATATGAGCGATAAGGATGGCTATTGTCAGGGACGATATGTGATGATGTGGGGTTGTGGTGTTGATAATTTTCATGTGATGTTGTGATTTTTTTGTGTTTATTTTTATACCTTGTGTAATTTTTCTTGTTGTTGGTAAATTGATAACAGTCTGATTTATGTTGAATTGAGAGCCTGTGGCCAGTGCGGGTGGATTATATAATAAAATGTGGACATGAGATGCCGTGAGTAAATAATGAGGATATTTGGCACGTGAATTGTCCGTGCAATTGTGATATGAAATGTGAGCACGAGGTGTTGTGATGAAATGATAATGATAATTGGCACGTGAATTGTCCGTGCAATTGTGATATGAAATGTGAGCACGAGGTGTTGTGATGAAATGATAATGATAATTGGCACGTGAATTGTACGTGCAGTTGTGATATGAAATGAGGGCACGAGGTGCCGGAAAAATATGATGATCTAATTATGGGCACGAGGTGCCGTGGAAATATAAAAATGGGCTTAGACCCGTGTTTAAGAAAAATATGAAAATTAGATGAGACTCGTATTTTTATGATTATGAAATGAGGTGTCACATGGTGACTTTTTAATTGAAAGGATTATATTCAAAATATTTATTTGGAAGGATTTTTATTCAAAAGAATTAGATGAAAGAATTGTATTTGAAAGATATTTATTTGAGAAAATTATATTTGAAAAGACTTATTGAAAGAATTATATTTGAAAAATATAATTTGAGAAAACTACATTGAAAGAGAGTTTTTTGGAAGAATTATATGTGAAGGATATTTATTTGGAAAACTTCTTACCTAGTCCTAGATACTAGGTGTCATCACGACGCATGTGGTGGAATTTTGGATTGTGACAAAGCCCAACACATCTATATATATATATATATATATAGGAGGTGATGTGGCATCCATTTTAATTGTTTAAAATTTAAAATCCATATCATAACGTCACAACTCTTCATTGGGGTTTATGACTCTTCAAGTCTATAACCTCGACGGTTTTAATGTCTTAAAAATAACTGTTTTAATTTTGGCCGAAATTTTTCCATGTGTATTTAAACTCCACACACACTGATATCCTTCATCATCAATAAATAATGTTACCCAGATTGGCTTTCACTTTTTAACTTGTTTACTCTTTCACTGCATAATATTGGCATATATGATTTATTGGACAAATGATATATTTTTCTGTACTATGCATCTCATACCAGTGTTTCCGCTTCAACTTCGCAGGTAAGTAATTAATACTTCGCATTTTCTACGGTTCATTTCTTCTCCTTTCTCTCTCACTTTAACAAAATGTGGGGTTTATGTGATTTTGTTTTAAAGTAGGTGTAAGCCTCAAGAATGTTAATTGTTAGAATACGATATTTGTATGTATTTTGGGTGTGATCATCCTTAAGCACATTAAAGATAAAAAGAAATTAAAAATACAAAAAAGACTTTTTTCCATTTTTGAAAAATATTATTAGGATAACAAGTAAAGCAAGTGATAACAACGTTCGTAAAGCTCTCCTATTAACATAATGTAATGACCCAGCCGGTCTTTTTAACTTTTAGAACCTCGTTCCCTAAAACATAAAACTTTCCGTATGTGTTTTTAATGATTTATGATTTGCGGGGATGGTTGGTTCGGGATTTGAAAGTGTTTGGGTTGAAACCGGAACACTTGGTTCCTTAAGTTGTCCTTAAAGTGCTAAGTTTGACTTCGGTCAATATTTTGAGAAAACGACCCCAGAATAGAAATTTGACAATTCCAACAGCTCCGTATAGTGATTTTGTACTTAAGAGCGTGTTCGGAATTTTATTTGGAAGTCTGTAGTTAAATTAGGCTTGAAATGGCTAAAATGGGAATTTAAGTTTGGAAGTTTGACCGGGGAGTTGACTTTTTGGTATCGGAGTCGGAATCCAGTTCTAAAAATTTTTATAGTTCCATTATGTCATTTATGACTTGTGTGCAAAATTTGAGGTCAATCGGACTTGATTTGATAGGTTTCGGTACCGAATGAAGTTGAAAATTTTAAGTTTCATTAAGCTTGAATTGGAGGATGATTCGTGGTTTTAGTGTTGTTTGATGTGATTTGAGGTTTCGACTAAGTTCGTATGATATTTTAGGACTTGTTGGTATAATTGGTTGAGGTCCCGAGGGGCTCGAGTGAGTTTCGGACGACTAACGGATCACTTTTGGCCTTTGAAACACTGTTGATAACTACTGGTATTTTTCTTCTGGTATCCTTATACGCGATCGCGTAAGTTGGCCTGCGATCGCGTAGAGTAAGTTAGGCAGAGGTGGATTTGTTCTACGCGATCGCGTGAATGGGGTTGCGATCGCGTAGGCTTAATTTGGCAGCTGAGAATTTATTCTATGCGATCGCGTGGATAAGTCCGCAATCGCGTAAGTTGGATTCAGTTGTGCTATGCGAACGCATGGCTAAGGTTGCGTTCGCAAAGAGTAAACGAAGCTGAAGCTGACCACGCGCTTAATGTTTCGTGATCACGTGAGGAGGCACGCGATTGCATAAGCTTGCGGAGACTGTGCTTCGCGATCGCGTGGGATTTTTCGCGATCGCGTAGGGTTAATGTTTGGGCAGTAAAATTTGTGCTACGCGATCGCGTGAGGAAGTTCGCGATCACGTAGAAGAAATCACTTCATCCCACTTTCCATTTTTAACGATTTGGATCTCGGATTTAGGCGATATTTGAGAGATTTTCAGAGAAAATAACGGGGTAAGTGTTCTTAACTCAATATTGGTTAAATTACCCGAATCCATCACTATTTTTATCATTTAATTGGTGAATTGAGTTGAAAAAGTTTGAAAACCCTCTTGGATAGATTTGAGGGCCAAATGTTTAGCAGAATTTAGTGATTTTGGTATGGGTAGACTCGTGGTTAAGTGGGCGTTCATATTTCGTAACTTTCGCCGGATTCCGAGACGTGGGTCCCACAGACGAATTTTTAATTAATTGCAAAATTTTTATTTAAAATGTAGTATTTTCTTATAGAATTGATTGCTATAATTTTTAGTGATTGTATCGAATTATTTTTGGCTAGATTCGAGCGAGACAGAGTTGGATAATCGTGGAAAAGGCCTTCTAGTGGATTAAATTGGAGCAAGACGAGGTAAGTTTCTTGTCTAATCTTGTGAGGAAAAAATTACCCCATAGGGATTTAATTGAATAATTGTTGCTAATTGCGGGGGCTACGTACGCACGAGGTGACGAGAGTCCGTACGTAGTTACTATTAATATTAAAGTCCGGGTAGTTTAGGACTCAAAGCATAAATTACATGTATATTGAATTCTTTATTTAATTAATATTAATTGATATATATGAATATATTGTGAATTGTCACCACGTGAATTGTCACCTCGTGCGTACATTATATTATATGAATATAATTGATATATATGATAAATTGAAAAATTCTTGGAATTTAATGAATTATTATTCTTGCTTGTTAAAGAATTAATTGTTATTCTTGTAAATGATATTTAATTGATAAATTGAAAATTATTTGAATTGACAGAATTTAATTTACATATTGAGAATTGTTGCATTTGAAGGAATTTGATTATTTTCGCTGATTAAATAAATTATCTTAAATTCTGTAAATCATGTTGATTTAAATATCCTAGTTGTATTTCAATTATTATTATTGACCCATAGTGAGTGTTAAAGTCGGCCATCTCGTCTCTACCACTTCGAGATTAGGCTTGATACTTATTGGGTACACGTTGTTTACGTATTCATACTACACTTGCTGCACTTTTTGTGCAGGATCTGAGACAGGTACTAGTGGAGGACATATCATCACATATCCACGTCATCCCGAGGCATAGTAGTGAGCTGCCTTTGGAGTTTTGTATAATCTACTAAATGCGCATGTACTTGTGACACCAAGTCTTGGCACACACACATTAGTAGAATTTGGTATTTTATTATTTTCTTGGATTAAAAGTTTAATCAATATACGTTTGATTTATCAGTTGGCTTGCCTAGCTGTAGTGTTGGGCACCATCATGACCTATAGGTGAAAATGGGTCATGACAACATGGTATCAGAGCACTATGTTCACGTAGGTCTCACAAGTTATGAGCAGGCCTAATAGAGCCTTGCAGATCGGTACGGAGACGTCTGTGCTTATCTTCGAGAGGCTATAGGGTGTTAGGAAATTACCTTTCTTCATATTCCATCGTGCAATTGATGTAGTTCTAAATGTCCTTCTCTTATTCTCTATCAGATGGTGAGAACGCGCTCGAATGAGGTTCCAGACCAGGGAAGAACTACTCCCTCAGTTGCTAGAAGCCGAGGCAGAGGCCGAGGGAGGGCTCCAGCCTGTGGTAGAGGGCGAAGACGTCCCAGGACTATTCCAGTTATGCCGTCAGTGGGTCCAGCAGAGAATCCCATTATTGAGGAGTAGGGTGAGGTGCCTGTTGCAGAGCCAGCTCCAGTGGATTTCACATCTGCACCGGGATTTCAGGATGTCATGGGTCGTATGCTGCGGTTCATGGACAATATGACTTAGACCGGTTTATTTCCGGTAGACCCAGCTACATCTCAGGCGGGCAGGGGAGCACAGACCCCTACCGCGCAGGCTCATGGACAGGCAGATGATGTATATCAGACCCAGGGTGAACTACCCGTGGGTGGAGCCCAGCCAGTGACAGCAGCTACACCTGAGCCCAGGCCAGCTGTAGCCGCCGATCCTCAGAAATTATTGGACCGATGGACTAGACTACATCCTCCTGTCTTTGGGGGTGAGCGACATGAGGATCCACAGGACTTCATTGATCATTGCGGGGACAGACTACACAACATGAGGATATTAGAATCTCATGGTGTTGACTTTGCTACTTTTCAGCTAGAGTGCAGAGCCCGTAGATGGTGGCAGTCTTATGTCCTTGGCAGACCAGCAGATTCTCCTCCCATGACTTGGGACAGGTTCATCCGTATCTTTCTGGACAGGTATATTCCACCCTCCCAGAGGGAAGAGTTGCGGTTTCAGTTTGAGCAGCTCCAGCGGGGTTAGATATCACTGACTGATTATGAGGCGAGGTTTTCTGAATTATCTCGCCATGCACTTATGATACTCCCTACTGAAGCGGACAGAGTGAGGAGGTTTGTATCCGGTTTACATACTGGTATTCATGCCACTATGGCTCGAGAGGTTGAGATGGGTACTTCTTATGAACGAGTTGTGGAGATAGCTCGGAGGATTGAGGGTGTACGTCAGCGGAGTCGAGAGAAGATTATGAGAGATAAGCGGTTCAGGTACTCTGGAGAGTTCAGAGGTGCTCCGTCTGGGGGCAGAGGTCAGTTCGTGAGGGGGCAGTCCAGCAGACCCCAATTTCCAACACCACCACCTCCTCGAGGTGATCCAGTGCGACCTTATCTCAGTGCTATACAAGAGAGTTTCTACCGCCCACCAGCTATTAAGGGTCCTCCCAGTGGGTATTCGGGCCCCTAGGGCCAGACTCTTAGTCAGCATCCCATCGCACCGAAGAGTTGTTATGAGTGCGGGGATCCCAATCACATGCGGAGGTTTTGCCCTAAGCTTCGGGGTAGACCAGTACAGCAGGGTCAGAAACCTATGCTTACCGGACCAGTTGCTCCACCAGTAGTCCGACCACCAAGAGGTGGAGGACATGTGGGTAGAGGCCGTCCTAAAGGTGG
>AWOL01S0052951.1:3110-13562 GCA_000715115.1 Nicotiana otophora
TCCCAAATTCCCGAAATCCCTATTTTCTACCCTAACCCCTAATTCTACCATGAAAACTCTAGATTTTAGGTTGAAAATTCAAGAAATGTAATGGGTAATTGAAAAAAAAATGATTTAGAATCACTTACCAACAATTTGGGGAAGGAATGACTCTTGAAAAATCGCCCCTCACCGTTTGGTTTTTGAGAAAAATGAGTTTTTTGGCAAAATTCCCGTTTTGGATTCTGTTAAGTGCTGGGCGAGAGTGTTCATCGCGTTCGCGAGAGCTGTCACGTTCGCGAAGGGTACTAGCTGCCAAGCCTTCACGTTCGTGATAATCACTCCCCTCTGGCCTTCGTGTTCGCGAGGAATGTCTCGCGTTCGCGCTGAAGGAACGACCAACCCCCCTCCCCCCCAGGTCCCAACATGCTTCGCGTTCGCGAAGGATAAATCCCCCATCACTTCGCGTTCGCGAAGAAGAAGTCTCAGCCTCATCAAATTACTCTTCGCGTTCGCGAAGAAGAAGTCTCAGCCTCATCAAATTACTCTTCGCGTTCGCGAGAGGATCTTCGCGAACGCGAAGAAGGATATGACAGACATCATAATCTGCAGAAACTAGATTTTTCCCAAGTCCAAAACATCCCGTGGCCTATCCGAAACTCACCCGAGCCCTCGGGGCTCCAAACCAAACATGCACACAAGTCCAAAAATATTATACGAACTTGCTCGCGCGATCAAATCGCCAAAATAATACCTAGAACTCTAAATTTATCACCAAATCAAATGAAATTCTCAAGAACACTTTAAAACTTCTAATTTCTCAAGTGGACGTCCGAATCACGTCAAATCAACTCTATTTCTCACCAAATTTCACAGACATGTCTTAAATATTATAATGAACCTGTACCGGGCTCCGGAACTAAAATATGGACCCGGTACTAACAATTTCAAACATCAATTAATTTTTAAAAATAATTAATTTTCACACTTTTAATTTTCATCAAAAATTCATAACTTGAGCTAGGGACCTCCGAATTTAATTTCGGGCATACTCCCAGATCAAATAATTCGATACGGACCTACCGGGACCATCAAAGTACGGATCCGGGCCCGTTTACCAAAAATATTGACCGAGGTCAACTAAAATTAACTTTTAAGGTAAAAATTCTTATTTTCATCAGTTTTCAACATAAAAACTTTCTGAAAACCTGGCCGGACTCCGTACGCAAATCGAGGAGGGTAAAAATAAGATTTTTAAGTCTTAAGAGCGCAGATTCTAGTTTAAAAATATAAAATAACCTTTTGGGTCATCACATAAATATAGTGAATTTCCCACGGTACTAGAAGAATACAATGATGCTAACTAGATCTCTGATTCATATGAGAGAAAATTTACTAGTGGTTATGTGTTCACCCTTGGTGAGGGTGTTGTGGCATGGAAATCAGCTAAACAAATAATAATCGCTAGATCAACCATGGAATCAGAGTTTGTGACATTGAAATTGGCTGGCAATGAGACTGAGTGGTTAAAAAATCTCTTGGTAAGAATTCCACTGGGAATTAAACTGATACCTTCTGTGTCGATGCAATGTTATTGCCAAGCTGCAATAGCCATTGCTAAAAATAAATCCTTCAACGAGAAGAGTAGCCATATTCGATTGAGACATAATGTGATAAAGTAGTTGATGAGAGATGGAATTATTTTTATAGATTATGTGAAGTGAGAAGTGAAGTTGGCTGATCCACTGACTAAACCTTTGGGAAGAAAATTAATATCTAAAACATCAAGGAAAATGGAACTATTGTCAATTTGAGTTATATCAACAATGATGGTAACCCAACCTATGTGATTGGAGATCCCATGAAATAAGTTCATATGGGTAATAACAAATCATTAGTTGATAAATATGCACTATTAAATTATGTTCCTTCCTATGGTGTAGGTGTATAGTGCAAGACTGCAAGGAATGGGAGACTGAGTTATTAAACTCAATCCAATAATTCGTAATTTTTTATAGGTGGTGTATTGCGCTGCAGAATACACTTGATGGATGGACCTATATGAGTGTGGAGTGGGGCCGCTCCTATGAAATTTATAGCAAAAAATTGCTAGAGTACTCATGAAAATCAGGCGCACGCATGGCCTATTAGCGCAAAACCACGACAAACAATAAAGTGTGTGCGAGTATAATGTGATAGATAAGACACTAAATTTACAAAAGAATTCTGCGTTCATCGAAGTTCTAAACTTCACCAATTGTTATGTAAGTTTAATCTTATTTTATTTAGGTCAGGTTCATAGTCCAAGAGATACCAGATTCGACGCATTATGCTCATTTGTGAAAACCCAGCAAAACTTCATATTTTATTCTATTCCTTAATATTCTTTTTGATCATTGATTAGCTATTATGGGATTCTTTATGTTAGTTTTGGAAAAGTCAAATCTATTCGTTTGTATAGCCATAATGGCTATTATGCAGGCAACGGTTTTTTTTAATCATTTGTTGGACTATATAAAGTCCTTTGTGGTCATTTTGATTAGAGAAGAAAAAAAAACTAAGAAAACATATTCTCCTTTTTTTGTGGTGGGATTTCTTCTATTCAATCTTTGTTGTTTCTGCTCCTAATTATAGTAGAAGAACTTGTTGAATCTTTGGGGATATGCCTAATAATATTTATCACGGTATGGGCGAAATATTCTTAAGGATAGTGTCTTTAACACGCCTCAAGCTAAATCTTATTCTCCATAATCAAATATTTTTTCCAACACAATCAACAATAACATCATTATTTGAAGAAACAATACTTCACAAATCAAAGAAAATGTTGAAGAGAAAGAAAAAGGAAAGAGATGATAAAGAAATTGAGAAACGATAACCTTTGTTGTAAAAGTAAGACTGAGACAGAGAGAGGAGTCAGATGAGAATTTTGATATTTTGGAGATATTGAAACACAAAGAATTAACAAAAAAAAATTGACAAAACGGAACAAGAAAGAAACATGATAGAAAGAAAAGATAAAAAAAAGAAAGAAAGTAGAAACAGCAAAACGGGAAAAGGGCACTTTAATAAAAAGGCAGGGAAGGGATTCGATCTCTTGATTTGAATGGATAGAGTTATTCGATATTTGGATTGGTGAAAGGTAGTATACAGTCGATGAAATTAGTTAAGGTGTGTGGCAAATCAATCCTTGACTAATTTAGAATGTGTTTCACATGTTTGACTTCATTGAATTTAAGTAGGAAATGCTCCCGCTTTCTATATTACAATTAGAATAGCTATTTCATAAAATATTTCCGAGAAAAATGTAAATATTCCTATATTTAATACTACCCAGTATATTTGCTTATCTTGTTAGTAGTAAAGGATAACCTAATTAGATTTTTCTGTAAGTAATTCTTCTTTTACCTTGCTGAATCAAGTGCACATATAGTTATTTCCAGGGATGCTATTTAGAGATTAACTAATACTTATTTTGTCATGAAATTTTAAATTAAAAATTTTAACTTTAGAACAATTTAGGATATTTTTGCGCTGAAAAAATTAAACTGAAAAATTAAAATTCAGAGTGTACTGGGTAATTCCTAAATAACAACTCTTTAGAATGGTTATCGGATAACATTTCTACAATCAACTTCTGTAAATTTTCTCGACTTTAATGTAATTTACATTGTGAGACATGTATAATCACAGAGTAAATCTCATAAATGATCATTTCATTTGTTTAGCTAATAAAAGAGCACATTATAACAAATTTGGCTTAAAGCCACACTAATTTTAGATGACGCTTGAAAATATTGTCAAAAGTACTTGGGGCAACACTTTTTGGGATAGTCTTTGGTGAGAGCTTTTGGCCTTTGTACATTATAGGCTACACTTTTAAAACGTGGCTTCTAAAGCAATATTAGAAAAATGTGGCCTTAGGAAAAAGTTTACAATACCATCTCCGAATGAAAGTACGACCTTTGCAAAGGGAATCTTGCAGAAATATACCAAAAAAAAAAATTTGCTAGCAACAAGTCATTTTAGTCATGCTATAAAAAATAACCAAAAAACAATTACCAATGATATACAATATTTAAAAAATATAGGCAAAAAAGATTTTTTTAATGGCATTATTGTGATTCGTTCAAAACACATAGATGAGACAATATATAAAATTTGAGGAAGATTGAAGGTGAATTAGACTAGTTTGGAGACAAAATTAATTATCAAGGATATACAATATTAAAACAATTAGGCAAAAAAAGATTTGTTTCAATGGGTATGGTTGGAATTCGTTGAAAACATAGAGATGAGATAATACACAAGATTTAAGCAAGATTGGAGGTGATTTGGACTGATTTGGACTGATTTGGTATCAAAATTCATAGTTAAAATCGAGTTTTCAAAATTCTTCTGCAACACACGTATCAAACAAGTATCACGCATATATATCACACACATGTATACATGTTATATATATTTGATAAACATATGATATATATGTTATACACAAATGATACACAGTATGATACACATATCATCTTTTTCCATATTCATCTGCTACTTTGAATTTTCAATTCAAACCACCTCAAACTCCACTAAATCATCCCAAAATTGAGATTCAAACTCGGTAACATGTATCTGATCTATTCCAACAACACACACTCAAAAGAAAGCAAAAAATTAACATTTGTTTTTTGCCACATATAATTAACTGGCTAATATTAGTAGCATTTAACTAATATTTGTAATATTTTATAAAATGACTAATTTTTATAACAATTTACTTATAAACGGACGTAACTCTGATAATTTCCCTTGATCAGATACCACATTTTTTTAATAGTTTGGGCCACATTTTTCGACGGCTGAGGCCTAAAATGTTGTGCCCAAAAAACCCTCAGAGTAGCACCTATTAGCTAAGATGAAATGAAAGTCCCTTCCCCATTTTATATATTAGGCCAATTTCCATACAACACACCTGAACATTTGACCAGGAAATGATAGATATAAGATATTAAAAAAATACTACAAGGCAAAATAAAATTAAAGAAACCAATTTAAACTTGGTTATTCAAGCTTAAGTTTCATGAGTTCAACTTTAAAGTTCTTAACATTGACCCTATTATAGTTTTCGATTATGGTTTATATACTTTATTTATTACAATATTAATAAATTTTTGCCTATAATTTTTTGTTCCGCGATAAAATACTAGATTCAGAAATATTTTGAACATAAGATGCTAAGGGCACGTTTGGACATAAATATTTTTTCTTTTTTCCAATTTTTATTTTCATGGTAATGAGAATTTTACAAATTTTCAATTCCAACTTGAAAATGGATTTTTAAATTTGTAAAAATGCTTTGAACTAGTTTTTCACTGAAAATCTAAACTTGGAAACTTTTAGATTTTAAAATTTACCCCAACTTTTTGGAATTAATAAAAGGACCCCATCTACCCAGTAGAATAAAATACCAAATTAAGCATCAAACACCCATTTTCCCTTATTATTGTCTACAGTTGAGTGAAACTATAACTGAGTTAAAACAGTAAGAGGATCAAAGTAATGAGAGAAGAAACATTTACCAACAAAATCCTACGTTTTGATTGTCAAATTTTCTTCATCTTCAGAATTAACTGTTTCATCGACTTTCACTATCTTTTCTTTTAAAAAAATACGATTGCAGTTAAGTATTAAGCAGGTTAATTGTTTGTTTCAGGTTAGGATAGCCAAGTTGGGGTGATTTTGATAGTTTTTACAAATTGTGGAGTGTAAATCATATTTCATGATTTTGAAAAAAAAAGTACATCCATATACATTGCAAAAGTTATAACCAAATACAACTTCTTCTTCAAATCAAATTTTAGTGAAATTCCAAATTCCAAAAACAAACTTGGAATTTATCTCGAAACGCCTACTAAATCTGGATATAAAGAGGCTATTAGATGCAAACATTAATTGATGTTAGGTCTTTAAATATTAGCCTCGGGTGGTCACCAGCAAGTGCACCGAAAGCATTGTGGTGGTCCTTAAAGATTCAGCATTGTGATGGTCCCTTAAATCTTAATATCAAATATTTTGGGAGAATGTTTGGATTATATTGTTTTAATTTCTATATTACCTGATGGATTTTGGATATTGTAGGGTAAGTTTCTTTTTCAAGCAGGGGTTGGGTCTTCATTAAATTAAATAAATAAATTAAAATGTGAAACATGCTGATTATATGGCTATTTAAGCCAACAAAAATATTTCTGTGCATAGGAAAGTTACACTTTTAGCCATTGTGACTTTTTTGTTATCCTGGTGAGTTTCTTGTGATTTTGTATGTGATAAAACAAGATTGTGTGACTTATATAAAAGAAACGATATAATTTTATTGATATGGCATATTGCATTTTTTTTTCTGTTTTTTGGTAAGAGGGGAAACCCGCAGCCGCTACAATCTCTGTCACAGCCTCTGCCATTCGGGTGAGTACTCTGTGGTAAGCACTTTGTGCGCACTGAGTAAATCTCCCCATGTGTAATAGCATGCAAACCACACATGAGATGTAAACCACACTAGGGAAACTCTGTGTGACAGGCTCAACTCAGAAGGTATTAAGGGGGGATTCGATTCCAGGTCATGTATGAATGACCACCGTCTAAACCAACTGAGCAACCCCAAAGGGTTATATTGCATTTTCTTTCTAGCGAACATTATACATCTTCTTTTCGCGATTACTTTTGGCACAGCCTTTTAATCTCTCTTCTCTGGCCACTAGTTTGGTTTCTTTTGCTTACTTTAGATAAAAGGCTAAAAATGGTCCCTTATATTCGGGATAGATTTAAAATGATCCTTTAAATATATTTTTGAGTAATTTGGTCAGTTAAATATGTTAAAAGTGAATATTTAATATTGTTATTAAATATTTAATAAAATATGTTTGTTATATTTATATAAACTATGAAAAAGGGTTGGGGTAAGGTCCGCGTACATACTATCTTTTTGTTATTTTTGCAACAAAAAGGATTTAAAATGATCTCACATTTGAAGGTATAATTCAATTTTCGATTATTATTTCTTTCTTGAATCTGGCGTGACTTTGTGAGGTGCAGTTTTACTAATTTTTTGTTAATCTATTTCTAGCATGGTGTGCAACTTTTAATGTTGCAGTTTCTAATATTCGTGGGACTGCCATAGCATTTCTAGTTTTTTTTTTAAAAAAAAAAAAAAAAACTCCACAGCTTTTGTTAACTTTAACATTCTTTGTTAAATATTTAACAAATATAAAAATACCACTTTTAACAAACTTTAAGGACTAAAAGTGCTTAAGGGACCAATATTTATGTCATTTTCTTGGTTACTTCATGTGTCATGTTTCATTGTCACCATTCGATTGTTAAAAAAAGACATTCTTCCCTCATGGGTCGTTTAAGATTTTTTGAAGAAATTTATAATGTTTTGGACCGCTCATTAAAGTCACTTAGAATATTATAAACTGAATTGTAACCAAATAATTATTATGGTGGCGTAATAAATACTCTTTTATTTTTAATTAAAATTCTCGAATTTCAGTCTGGATAAAAAGTCTGTCTATTTTAATGACCGCTAAACAAAAAAAAAAAAAAAAAAAAAAAAAATCCTTTGTAGACCCCCTTCAATTTTATGATTTGTAGCAGTCCTGTTGCACACGTTTTTTGCAGTTGGTAAAGACAAAAGAAGTGCTCTCTCATCTTTCATCTACTTTTATAATAGTATTTTGAGATGCTACAGAATTTTGACATTTTATTCATTAATTTTATCGATGACAAGTATCAAAATTCTACCGGCGTCATCCTTGCCTTTCATATTTAATAAAGAAAAATTATTACAAACAACAAGAGTGCATATGAAGCCTATTACAACAAAAAAAGGAAAAATGACGAGCATTCACTCTTTCAACTTCATTAAGTTTAATTATAAACATATATTATAAAAATTTATCATATATATCCCATATTTTGTACAAAGAATCAAATATTCAATAAAAAATAATTTTTAAATTATATGTATTATATTATTAATCTCTGCACTACTAATTTTATATTACTATGTATGTCTAACTGTTTTTAACCAAAAGAACCATATAAGAGCACTTTTATCATTTTAAGTGCTATTATTGCCCGTGTGTAAAATTAGTATGAGCCAAATGTCTGATTCTTAATAACTATCACAAGTTCCACAACAAAAGAGTAATTGTCACGAGTTAATAATACTTCAAAATAACTCAAGTAATTGGACAATTCCATATGGTGGAAAGACGATGGATATGAAAATACAAAAGACATTAATACAGAGATATTGAGTAAATTGTTAAATATTACAAATTATTCATAGTGTTTAATTTTATTTCTTTTACTAAGTCATTTTAAGTCATGTATATGGTATACTAACTTTGGCATGTCTTTTTAAAGATTTTTTCCTAATAATAATCTCGTTATGCACCCTTTCGTGCATAACAAAAGCTATACTTACTTTGGCATGTCTTTTTGAGTCATGTATAGTATTCTAACTATAACGTCCCCTTTGAACCAAAAAAAAAAATAACTATAACGTCCCCTTCTTTTAGTAGTTTTTTCTTCTTCTAATTTTCTCTTTATACACCCTTTCGTGCAACCCATGTGATTATTCAGTTAGATAAGAAAGGAAAAACTCTTCTGTTTCGTGTCATTGGAAAAACCTTTTAATTGTAAAAAGTATTTTAGTTTATTAAGAAAAGGTAATTAGAGAAATATTAGTTCCAATGTCCAAATATAAGATAGAAAAGAAATAAAGAATTGATACAACAATTTTCAATGGTTTAACGGCTACCTTGACGAAAGTAGTTTATAATAAAGTCTAGAGAATTGAAGTGAGAAAAGTGGGTAGAAAATAACTACTAGTAGCACTTTAGGGGTTATTGTAGCTTGTAATGACTTTATTTTGCACTTAACTCTTAACTTTAATTTTCGGCGTGCTACATGTAGGAGATAGATATTTGTAAAGCAATAAATCCAGTTTAATTCCACGTATGGATGAAGTTTGAAAATGATAATGTATACACAGATAATATTTCTACCTAATGAAGGTACAAATACTATTTTCGAGAGATATGTATTTGTAATAAAGTTGTAAAAGGATAAAAAGCTTGTTACTAAGAGGTGTGGTATCATGAATGAGATCGTTCCCCTTAATTAGAAGTTTCGAATTCAAGCCCTAAAAATAAAAATAAAATCGTATAAGGAATACTTCACCTTTAAATGGTTCCAAGTTGTGCGAATTCAAATTAAGAACGAATGATTGATTCAGGATATTGGATGTTTAGTAAAAAGGATTAAAAGTTGGGTGAATTGAAAATATGCTTGTGTGTGTCATATATATAAAGTGGGTGGGTGGAATAGAAATTGCATGAAATCGCACTATCTTTGTTCCAATATTCGCTATCCGTAAAAGCCTTTTCGCAATCTATCGCTTTAGTCATGCCTCTTGATTCGGTTTACCTGCACCAAGTCTTCACATCAACAACAACAACAAACCCTGATCCCATAAATGGGGTCTCAGGAGGATAGTATGTACGCATACCTTACTTCTATTTCATAGAGATAGTGAAACTATTTTCGATAGACCTAAAATAAAGCACCAAGTAGCAAAGAATGACCAAGTCTTCACATGCACTTGGAAAATATCGCTATAAAAATAATCTAACGGATGAGACTTTATTTCCATATTACTTAGCATAGTTAATTATTCAGTGATCACGTCAAAATATTACTCAATTCGTTTCAATTTAGATAGGTAGTTTGACTCGGCACGAAATTTTAAAAAAAAGAAATTTTAAAATTTGTGATCCTAAAAGCTTAAGGGGTAAAAGCTTTGTGGGTCCATGATATTTTTGTAATTATAAAAGCTATTAAGGGTAATATGGATAAAATGAAGAGTTTAAAGTTAAATTATTTCTAAATTTAAAAATATATTATTTATTTTGGAATGGACTAAAAAGGAAAGTAACTCATCTAATTTGAAATGGAGGGAGTACATTTTTCGTCCTAATTTTTGCAACAAAAATTGGAACTTTGTTAAAAATAAAATTGTATGTCAGAACGGCAAAACGTAACTTTAACCTTGAAATATTCTTTCTCAACTTAATCTTAAATAATATTTTCACTCTAACGGAGTAATATTTTTCAAGCACCTACCTTAGCCTAACATCAAAACTTCACAAAAGTAAGGAAAAAGGGTTAAAGTTGTTCATGTATAATTTGAAATGTCAAAATTTTGGATTAATATTAGCATTGTGGTTAGGAAAATCAGACAAGGTGGGTTGCTCTGATGGTAAGCACCCTCCGGTTGTGAGTTCGAGTCACCCCAAGAGCAAGGTGGGGAGTTCTTGGAGGGAAGGATGCCGAGGGTCATTTGGAAACAGCCTCTCTACCCCAGGGTAGGGGTAAGGTCTGCGTACACACTACCCTCCCCAGACCCCACTAGTG
>AWOL01S0052951.1:14379-29212 GCA_000715115.1 Nicotiana otophora
AGGTTGTGAGTTCGAGTCACCCCAAGAGCAAGGTGGGGAGTTCTTGGAGGGAAGGATGCCGAGGGTCATTTGGAAACAGCCTCTCTACCCCAGGGTAGGGGTAAGGTCTGCGTACACACTACTCTCCCCAGACCCCACTAGTGAGATTATACTGGGTTGTTGTTGTTGTTGTTGTTGTTGTTATTGTGGTTAGGAAAATGTCTCGTTTATATTGAGGGAGCACCAATTTAAGAGTAATAAATATTGATGGTGAACGTGGACTCTTTTTTCCCCATAAAATTTGGAAATATCGAGTCAGACAAGTTCTTAGTAGTAAAATTAAATATATTCGAATACTATATAGGAATAAATTTGAACAATTTTCCCAAGAGCAAATAAACTCCAAAATCAAGGAAAAAAATAAGGAACACCCATGTAGCACTTGGCAAATAGGGGTCCACGACAGACGAGAGAATCTAATACTGAAAGAGTAAGGAGTGCCACCTCATCAGATGTGAAAGCGAGTCAGTTAGTAGTGGAGACAGCTAGCATGTGAAAATGAGTCAACATGTACTTGACAGCTACTTCTTTTTCTAAAAATCAGTCCATATTTTTTACTACTTTTTACTCCGTCCTTAATATTCGCATTAAAGTCTCTTTAATTTAAATTCATGTATTTTAAAATTAATTAATACCAAAGTCTTGAGACTTGAATTTGAATTTTTTTATAGATTGATATTATTTTTTTATTAATATTTTTAAAATATTGACACTATTCAATATTTTTTTAATAAAAAATATTTATAGTTGTATAAATATTATGACTGATTTTAAATCACAAGTTTAAAAAATTTTATATTTATAATTTATTTAAGATTATATATTTCGAAAATTTTTTCTTCTTTATTAAAATTTATACCAAATCAAACTAAGATAATTTTTTCTTTAAATGAAGGGAGTATTATGGATAAAAAATTTCATTTTAGTTGGCCACAATCTTTAATGGTAATTGACTTAATTGGCCCCTATCAGTTAATCCCTCCATTTCTGTTTACTAATTTAGTATTAACTTGGTATTCCACTTTAAAAAATCATTTATTTAAGAGTTTGTCCAATTTTTAATTGGAGTACCCTATTTGTCGCCCACCGCCATTCGCACATTTATCCCTCTCGCAAATATCTTCTCATTGCATAGAACGTAACTCCATACCGCCTGTACAAGAACAAGAGCATAAAGTTCCATTTTCTCTTAGTTCTTTCCTTTCTAACCAAAACTATCAGACAACAAATAGAGCATATTCAGAAACAGCCATATAAAGAACCGTCCCATTTTATACAGAATGGGGTTGTTTTGTTGTTAATGGTTAGATCTGTACTGCATTTTATCATTCTTCTTTGATAGATCTATAGTTGTTTGTTTGTTTATATATAGAGAAAGAAAGATTCATAGTTTTGTGGGTGTTTGTCAAAATGGCTGATGATAAGAAGTACATAACTGCTGAAGAGCTAAGGAAGCATAACAAAGCAGAGGATTTGTGGATCTCTATACAGGGGAAAGTTTACAATGCGACAAATTGGATAAAAGAACATCCAGGTGGGGATATCCCTATTCTTAATCTGGCTGGCCAAGAAGCAACTGATGCATTCATTGCTTTTCATCCAGGTACTGCTTGGAAATATCTTGATAAGTTCTTTACTGGCTATTATCTTGAAGATTACAAGGTTTCTGAGGTATCTAAAGATTACAGGAAACTCTGTTCTGAGTTTGCTAAAGCTGGATTGTTTGAAAAGAAAGGCCATGGGGTGATTTATTCCTTATGTTTTGTAGCATTTTTGCTTTTCTTGACTGTCTATGGTGTCCTTTATAGTAATAGTTTCTGGATACGCATGCTTTGTGGGGGGTTATTAGGGTTGGCTTGGATGCAGGTTTCTTACTTGGGTCATGATTCTGGTCATTACTTAATTATGACAACTCGTGGTTTCAACAAATTAGTACAAATTCTCGCGGGCAATTGTATCACTGGGATTAGTATTGCTTGGTGGAATTGGACACATAATGCTCATCATGTGGCCTGCAATAGTCTGGATTATGACCCTGATCTTCAGCACTTGCCTGTTTTTGCTGTCTCTTCGAGTTTGTTTAAATCATTGAACTCTACCTTCTACGGAAGAGAGCTCACATTCGATTCCCTGTCTAAATTCTTCGTCAGCTATCAGCATTTTACATTCTATCCAATCGTCTGTGTTTCCAGGGTGAATCTATTTATCCAGACATTGTTACTATTGTTCTCAAGGAGAAAAGTGACTAATAGACTTATGAACATATTGGGGATCATGGTTTTCTGGACTTGGTTTCCGCTTCTTGTTTCCACCTTGCCTAATTGGACAGAGAGGGTGTTATTTGTCCTCATAAGCTTTGCTGTGACAGGGATTCAACACGTTCAATTCTGTCTGAACCATTTTGCTGCCGATGTCTATGTTGGACAGCCCAAGGGGAACGATTGGTTCGAGAAACAAACAGCTGGGACTATTGACATTGCTTGTTCTCCTCGGATGGATTGGTTCTTTGGAGGATTGCAGTTCCAGCTTGAGCATCATCTCTTCCCAAGGCTACCTAGGTGCCAATTGAGGAAAATTTCTCCTATTGTACAGGATCTATGCAAGAAGCACAATTTGCCGTACAGGAGTTTGTCCTTCTATGAGGCCAATAGGTGGACAATAAGGACACTCAGGGTAGCGGCAATGCAGGCTAGAAGTCTGCTATGGGAAGCGGTTAATACTCATGGCTAGTTATTTTGCGCACGATATTGAAGATCTTCGTAAGTCTATTTATTGTCATTACAATTGAATAACGTTTATTTGAATTTGTATTGCTGGATTGGAACAAAGAGGGAATGTGTATGCTGTCTTAGCAGCTTGCGCGTTGTGATTTCTGTTTCAGGAACATCCTTAAAATTGCTTCAGCATATGTTTAATGAAAAAGAAAACATGATTTAGGAGCATATATTATTTGGACTTTTCATATCGGTATCTTTATAATTTTTTGCCTCTTTCTGTGGTTTTTCTTTAGTTTGTTCAGATTATCCTTTGGTCAAGGGATGAGACTTCTGGCTATAACATTGTAATTCAGGGAAACTTTTAATATTTATGGGCACATTCCGTGGCCAAATTGTCTAACAGTATTGTCTTTCATTATATCCATTATCCCACCGGAGAATTTTAGCTTACCACCATTATGAGTTACAAATATTCTAACCCAGGAAGAATTAGAGTTCAGAGACTAGTTTTGGAGTGTGTACATACATAGTTTATTTAGAAAGGGAGTAAAAGTGTCTTGACATCTCCATAGAATAATTCTTTGGATTATAGCATAATCCCTCCTTATATCTTAGTACTTGTAAGGTCAAGTTTCCCACACGTAACAAAGCACTTTTAGCTTTTAAGCGCGGCTCAATAAAATTAGTGGCCTAAAGTGAATTTTTAACAAGTGTCTTAAACACATACACACACATATGCAAGAAGTTAGTAGTATAGTATTTTTACAAGAGATAAAGCCATTAAATTTACAACATCTTAAAGTATAGTATTATTTATATTATATTGATAATGATTAATTTGAATTAATAAGATGTTGGTCATGTGTTCGCAATATATTATCGTACATTCCTGTTATAAGAATTTTTATTATTAAAAAAATATGCAGCCTTTCTTTATAAAAATTTTGTACTTTTTTTCTTTCATTGGAGGAAAAATAAAATTAAAAAATCTACTATAAAAGTTTTTTGGAGCCCCAAGTAAATGCTTTATTAGCCTCCCCTTTGAGCCGCCTGTGTTCCGTGTTTTTGTTGCATCAGATGCAGTTGGAAGCCCATGGAAATTTCTTAGCCAGAAATCAGAATAGGTGAATTCCATTTGCTTTCAGGAATCTTATAGATCGACATGAACTCTTAGAAGTGTATTTTTTTTATGTTGTATCGTAGAATTTTGTCCACAATTATAGAGTTGTCTTTTTAGGCGCTCGCAACCCAAGCATATCAAGAAATGAGAAATTGTGCCAAAGATGACTAGCTGATGTTGCTCGAACTCTTCTAAAATGTTGTCGGGTACATATCGGATCCCTCCCTCCAAAAGTAGTGTATTTTTTGGAGAATCCAACACGGGTGCGGCATCATTTTGGAGATGAAATTAACAAACTAACTTAAGGTATAAATTTTTGAACAAAATGTAGAGAGTTGAAGAAAGAAAATGCTAAGTAGAATAATTTAAGGTGTAAATCGGGAAGTAGCTAATAGTTTAGGAGGTTAAAATCTCTTGCTCTTAATAATTCAATATAGATTAAGGTTATAAAGGAGTTCCAAATGAAGTACAAGCATGCCGAATGTAAAAAATAGGTCATTTGCGCAAAAGGGTTTTAGAATGTCAAGCGATGTTTATCTGTTATATACATATATTATATCATTAGACATCAATAGCTTTTGGCCTGTAAAGGAGTCTCAACACTCAAGATATTGATTAAGAAATGGCCAGCAAACAAAGTAATTTGATGCTCACCTACTTGTATCAACCCTTATAATGGGAGGAAAGGCGAGGGAATTTCCCTTCGAAGTGGAAAATGAGCATGGCAGTTTAAGCTCATATGTGGGCCTAAAGCCAAATTTTAATACAAGGCCTAATTTATTTTTTAAAAATTTTAATATTTTTTTTTGTGAAATCTATTCTTCTAGTTTTTTGAGATGCAAAGTTGTTAATTTCTTCTCAATTGGTATTATAGGTAATCCATTTAATCTTTCTGGAGACATTACTGATCTTCGCTAAGATTTATCAATTTTAATTTTAAAAAATTTGTTTCCGCTTAGGAAACTGTTATTTGAACTGATAACACTATTGTATAAGCAATACAAATATTTGGAAAAAAAAGCAATACTTTTTATTTGATTGAGTATATGGTATCTTCTATTTGTACTATTTTTTCTTGTCAAATCAGTTTTATTCACACGTTAGAAAATTTATTCATATTGCCCATTTTTAAGTAAGTCAAATCGTTACTTTATTTATATATTTAGTTTTTTTTCGTTTTATATGAAAAATCTACTTTCATACTAAAAACTCTAGAATTTATTTTATTTAAATAATTTTATACCTATTATTTCTAAAAACAAATGGGCCCCAAATTTGGGGCCTAAGGCACAAGCGTTATTAGATAAAGCATTGGAGTCGGCCCGAAAAGGAGTCTTCTCGAGTCAAATTAAATTGAAAAGTGGTTTTTTTAAAAGTTCCACGTGTCAGTTATTAATTCATTGCTTGGTATGTGAGAATCACACACTTCATTTTTCTCGGAGATTGTCATTTCGGTCTTTAATTATACACTTTTAACACTTTTTGGATAAAATGTCTAAGTAAAAAATATGAAAAAGTTTAAGGGGCTGTCTATGTAATTGGCATTCTTTTTTCATAAAACAAGATCCGATCTCAAACTAAGACAGGCATTTGAACTCCCTCAATTACTCCACAATACTACCTTAGTTTGGTGTTATGTTCATGTCTAGTTTCAAAAATTGAGCGTTTTATTCTTTCATTACTCCCTATTAATAATTAAAAAGAAGTGGGGAAAAAATGAGTTAGCATTGAACCCACAAATATTTGTCAAGCAAATATTTTATGTATAAATAAACCTTCTAGTTTTGTCATAATGACAGCAAATTCTCCTCCAATTGGCTGTTCCGATATGAAGAAATGCATAAGGTCATTTGACTTTATTCAGGTGTAGTATTTTAAAATACTAGTTTGGCAATAATAAAATAAGGCATGTCTATCTTAATATTGATGAATAAAATTTTCCTTTAAAATTATTCTAACCTAATTTGGAAAGGAAATCCTCCAACCAAAGGGCTGACTTCCATGCCAATATTTAGTAATTTAACTCAGTACTACCTCCTAAGGGTATTAGACCATTGTTGACAATTCATCACTTTAAAATTATTTAAAGTGCCTTTGCATAATTTATAATCGCAGGTCATGCCAAAATTTATATAATAAATATGCCGATCACCTCACGTTACTTTGAACTTTAGGAGAGCAAGAAAACTTAGTTAGTTTGCTTTCAATATTTTACAATTGGAAAGTGCTAAGTGGGGCATGTAGCATAATGCTTACGGAATTTATTTAATCTTTAATTATATGTGAAACTGAGTCAACAAGTGGTGACACCCACTTCCTCTCTTTTTTTCCCTCCTAAATAACAAGTCAAATTATTCAAATAATTATTTTTAGACCCCGTCTAGGTACATTTCTCTCTCTTAAAATATCTTTTTTTAAGGCATCGAACCTTCTTCTCTAAGCATCAACTAAATCCAGATACAACTTTAGAAAAAAGAAAAACACAAATTCCAAATTTTCTCTTAGGTTATCCCATTTAGACACCGTTACGTTAGATGCAGATTTAGAATTTTAATTTTATAAGTTCTGAATTTTATAACAACGACCTTAAGTGCTAGTAATTAGTATTTAATTTATATATTAAATAAATTTTTTAAAATATATTTTGGTTTGGGCTAAAGTTACTACATTCTATCGAATCTGTATATTCAGGCCAACGTCCACCCCGGAAGAACTAGATCAAACAACCCTATTAAAAAATCACTCAATCTTATACTTTTGATTCATTAGTATACATAAGGGTTTTGGTTTGTTGCTAATGGCTAGACACGTTCTGCATTTATCATTCTTATCGTCTATTCATATTCTGGTTATTTACTTATGAAAACCAAAAAGATTCATAGTTTGGTGTTTGTTTGTTACATTGGGTGATTCCATATTAGTAATTAGAAAACTAAATATAATTCATGTCAAAATATTTAGAATGATGATGTAAGGTGATTGACCAATTACCTCCCAAGGCGGATTTAGAATTCCTAGAATATGGGTGCATCGTTAAAATAAATAGAAAAGAAATATTAGGTGGGAATCAATCTATGTTCCTCAGGGTAAATAATCTAATATTCAACCAAACGCACCATTCAATCTTTTTGGAGCATGAATGTCAATAGATAATATTAAACTAATTCTAAAAATATATACGTAAAATAACTAATTTGAAGGTGAGATTATGAGCGTCGTGCCCTATGATTCGGACTATAAATCCTCCCCTGACTACCTCATGTTGCTATCTAACAAAAAAGTGACGTTAATTAGAACAAAACTTAAACATCAATATTTTACTTGGGCAAGAAGACAAGTTAATTTGTTTCCTTATTAGTATTTGGCAATTGCCAACTGCGGATCTAGAATTTCAAAGTTGTGAGTTCTTGGAGACTTACTACAACCGTAAATTATAATTGCACGACCATTTAAAACTTGATGATAAAATATTTGAACAAGTATATATAATATTATTATCAAAAGATTAGTATATTCACAATTGTCTTCTGTGTTTTCATACTTTTGAAATGATGAATAATATCATTATTAGTTACACTAAATTTTCAACATCAAATTCAGCGCAACATTGATTTAGGTCGATATGAATTAAAAAATCTTTTTTACACAAATGAAAAAAGAATAAAAATTTCAAAAGTTAATTTAAACTATATCAAATTGACTTCAGTCACAAAGGTCATATTGAGAAAACGAAAAGAAAAAGGAGAATTATTTCGAGGAAAAAGTCAAATTGTTGAAACCAACTAGAGGAAGAAAAGAAATATAAAAAGGAAGAGCAAATTGAGAAATAAAGTTATATAGGAAGATAGCAGGTCCAGGAAATAGAAACGATACTAAAAAATGGAAAGAGAATATACTAAAAAGAGAAGGTAATGATGGTAGGCAAGAAACCCGTGTTTTAGCCGTAGTTTACAATCTAATTACTTTATTTTACGTGTGTTTGAGCTTAAATAATAATGAATTGTACTCATTAAGTATTTTATGCCTTGCAGGAGTTGATTCCGAGTTAAAAAGATGAATTGGGGCTAAATCGAACAAGTTGGGCCTTTGAAGTCTAAGTAAAAACCCAAGAAATTAAGCTAGGATCATGCTCGGGGGTCGAGGACCAAATCCAGATGTCACACAGTGAAAGAAACAATTTACTATGGGAAACTAGACTGCCACATCGCGAGGGGCGGTGCGGTAGTGAAAAACTTGCATGACAGACAAAATTCAAGGCCGCTGATAAACTCCACAGGCGCACCGCGCCCTGCGCCGCATCTGTGCATTTTAGTTAGAGTAATTCCTGTTTCAGCTTGAAAAGGATAGTTTCATCCAGCCCCGTTCCTACAGGTTATAAATACACTAAACATACATTTTTTGAAGGGACTTTTGGCCTACGAAAGATTTGAGAAGCAACCAAGGCAAGAAGACACAAGAATTCATCAACATTTGAACCAACAATCGGTGCAATATGGGACTTTGTATCGAATCACTAGCATTAGTATTTTTTTTTGTTTTTAAACCTTATTGAGATTTCTGTTGCTATAGAGTAATTTTCAGTAGGGTATTGACAGATACGATGTTTTGATAACTTGATTAGGGATTCGATTCTTGATAATTGTTGAAATTAATTGATGGAGTTTTAATTCGTATTGTGGAGTTATTTCTTATTTGCTTAATCGAAAGAGGAGGTTGATATTGAATTTCTTTACATCTTATGCTCTAGTTTAAATTCGTGATTCAAATAGGCAATCGAAAGAGCCTCTTGAATTGTTAATCGAACTAGAAAGTACTCAAATTACAATTGTACAATTGTACTCAAATAAAAGTTGAAGAAAGTATTGACACTAGTGCCTATTACATGTTTGAAAAAATGCCACAATGGCTCCTATGGTGAAGTATGAACACAAAGTTGATTCTTGTGACTTGGTAATGAACTTGTTGTTAGAAGATAAGTGTGGGGTGGGCGGTCATGTTCTTATGTTGTAAAACTTTAACATGTTAGCCCGAGTGCTAATCGATTAACCACCCCATGCTAATGTGTTGCTAGTTGCTAATTGGGGTGTCCTATTTATGCTAATTACTTGTTTAGTGTTGTATTGTAACTTCTTAATTTTGTTAGTAGTAAATTAGTGTAACTTCTTATTTTTCTTTTCTTAGTTACTAGTTTAGCTTCTCAATTTTGTATTTTACACCAGTGTAGTCAGTGGTTATGTTGTTGTAATATTATGTTGGTGGTTGAGTGGGTTGTTGATTACTTGTGGCGTGCTTTCAATAGGGTAGTCTGAGTCCCCGATGTACATTGTACTTGTGAACATGCCTATTACATAAGTGTGGGGTGGTTCCCCATTCGGTTTACTTGTTATTCTATATGTCGTGGCCAATGTTGTTCATCTCGTGAAGGTATAATGTCTTGCCGACCCAGCAAATGTGCTAATACTGGTTCTTATGGGGTTGCTTCTAGCAGTCGTAAAGGACGTAGGCAGGTAACACCCCCTGCCCCAGTGGAGGAAGAGATGGAGCGCATAGACCCGGATGCTAACGAGGTCCGAGAGTGCAAATTTGGTATTCGGGCTGTCACAACCCATGCTAGACATTGGTTCCAAATGTTCGTCCCTGCAGTAAACCAGGAGCCTGAGGTTGCTATCGACGATGGCAAGTTGTCCCGAAAGTATAATGAGATCTACAACAACATTAGGACTTTGGGTTTTGAGAGTCTGTTCCGTCCAGGTGATGTGGTGAACGTGAACTTGGTAAAGGAGTTTTATTCCAACTGGCAACCTGAGGCCAGCCTGGATGCTGTGTACGAGATACATGTATGAGGTAAAGTAATTCCCTTCTCCTCCCAAGTGATCAATCGGATATTTGGTTTCACAGAGCACTTCCACAAGCTCTTTTATAGGTTTCTCCATCGGCCAGACTATCCTGATATCCGCCGACAGCTATGTGGAGCTGACTCTTCTGCCGCATGGATGCGGGATTTAATGCGTTCTACAAGGACATGAAGAAGGGCACATTCCAGCGCCCGACTAGGGTTATTTTGCGGCTGATTAATGCCAAAATCATGCCTACCCAAAGTGACATTAATATCTCACAACTGAAAGTGTGTTTCATCTATGCTTTTTTGACAAAGATACGGTTTGATCTTGAAAAAATATTGTTGGAGCACATGGCGAGAGTGCGACCATTTGGGGCCTGATAAGTGGGGATTTTGACTACTTCTTAGCACCTTTTTACTTTCGTTTTAGTCCAAAAGCGTTTAATTGTGTTCTCGAAAATTGATAAAATATGCTTAATTGCAGGAATAGTGGTTAATGAGCCCCTAAGATGAAATTCAACTTAAGAAGGAGTGATCTGAATTCAAGGACACAAACAGGCACAGAAGCTCAAAGTCCGGACCGCAGATTGTGAAGAAACTCCTATCAGAGACTAGTGCAAAGTGCGGTCCACACATGACATGTGTGGCCGCAGAACCTCGGCAAGAGAAAACGTTCAGAGAACTTGCATCTCAGGTTCAACAGAAGTGTGGATAGAAAAACAGCTACGCGGCCGCAATCATATTTGTGTGGTCCGCAGAAGAGCAATGCACGGCCACACTCAGAAATACGTGGACTGCAGAAAGAGAGAAGTACGACCGCAGTGCAGAATTATGCGGCCGCAGGTTTCCATTCCTGTCAGGATGAAGCAAAGTGCGGACCGCACATGGAATTGTGCGGCCGCAGAACCTCCGAAAAGGCATTTTTGTCCGAAAATTCCAGCACTGTATAAATAGAAGAGTTTCACTTTTTTAGCTCAAGTTTTGATATCAGCAGCTACAATAGACGTTTTCTTTTACTCTTTTTAGTAGTTTTTGCTATTTTGAGCTTATTGAATATTGATTTCATCATTTTAATTATCAATATGGGGTTAATTATTATTTTTTTTCCCCAATTTAAGCATGAGTAGCTAGATTTTCACTAGGGTTGTGACCTAACCCTAGTGTATAAACTTAATGGGTGTTTGATTTATTGCTTATTTATGGTTGGGTGTTGATTATCTAGCCTAGTTCTTGCTTTTATATGAAGAATTAATAGTTGCAAATATTATTTCATGCCTATTTGACTTGGTCTCTACTTGAGAAAGAGAGACTTAGTCTAGAAAAACTTGGCTACCAAGAAATTAGGTCAATCGAGAGATTGATAAGCCCAATTAAAGGGATGAACCTAAAGATAGTAAAACCCGACTTGAGCTTATCATCAACAGTTTTATTCAATACCCATTTGGACTTGAAAAAGCCAAATTGGAAAAAATCACTCTCTCACCGAGAGGTATTGAGTGGGTACTTGGGTGTTAATAGCTATAATATACCCCGACCAATAAAATAAGCTTTAAAGTTTACAACCCATTAGGTGAACACCTAGGTGAAGGTCATAGCCCTGTGTGATGACCCAAAAGGTCATCTTATATTTTAGAACTAGAATTTGTGCTCTTAAGCCTTAAAAATCTCATTTTTACCCTCCTTGATTTGCGTACGCAGTCCGTACAGGTTTCCGAAAATCTTTTATAATAGAAATTGATGAAAATAAGAATTTATGCCTTAAAAGTTGATTTTAGTTGGCTTCGGTCAATATTTTTGATAAACAGGCCTGGATCCATATTTTGACAGTCCCAGTGGCTCCGTATCGAATTATGGGACCTGGGTGTATGCCCGAAATTGAATTCGGAGACCCCTAGCTCAAGTTATGAATTTTTGATGAAAATGAAATGTTTGGAAATTATTTATTTTTAAGAATTGATTGATATTTGGAACTACTAGTATCAGGTTCGTATTTTAGTTCCGGAGCCCGGTACAGGTTCATTATGATATTCAAGACCTGTCTGTGAAATTTGGTGAGAAATGGAGTTGATTTGACGTGATTCGGATGTCCAGTTGAGAAAATAGAAATTTTAAAGTGTTCTTGAGAATTTCATTCGATTGGGTACTAAATTCAGAGTTCTAGGTGTTATTTTGGTGATTTGATTGTACGAGCAGGTCCGTATGATATTTTTAGACTTGTGTGTGTGTTTGGTTTGGAGCCCCGAGGGCTCGGGTAAGTTTCGGATAGGCTACGGGGCGATTTGCACTTAGAAAATCTAAGATTTGTGCTGCAACAACTGTTCTGGTGTGCGTCGGGGCTCGGGTAAGTTTCGGATAGGCTACGGGGCGATTTGCACTTAGAAAATCTAAGATTTGTGCTGCAACAACTGTTCTGGTGTGCGTCGGGGCTCGGGTAAGTTTCGGATAGGCTACGGGGCGATTTGCACTTAGAAAATCTAAGATTTGTGCTGCAACAACTGTTCTGGTGTGCGTCGGGGCTCGGGTAAGTTTCGGATAGGCTACGGGGCGATTTGCACTTAGAAAATCTAAGATTTGTGCTGCAACAACTGTTCTGGTGTGCCCTTCTTCGCGTTCTCGTAGGTAATGTCGCGAACGCGAAAGGTAAAATGGGGGAAGGGGAATTGTCTTCTTCGCGAACGCGAAGCTTTGGGGGTGGTACCCTTCGCGGATGCAATCTGTCTCATGCGAACGCGAAACTTTAAGGGACCTGGGGGAGGGGGTCATGTTCTTCTACGCGAACGCGTCCACTGGGTCGCGAACGCGAAGGCTTGGGGGAAGCTGCCTTATGCGAACGCGTAGAAAGACTTGCGAACGCGAAGGCCTTAGGCCGCTGTGCATCACGATCGCGACAGGCCTCTCGCGAACGCGATGAAGGTCTGTCCAGTGACTTAAAACAGACTCTAAACACGAGTTTAAGCCATTTCTTCAATAGTTTTCAAGAACCAAACGGGTAGAGGTGATTTTCCAAGAGCCATTTCTTCCCCAAATTATTGGTAAGTGATTCTAAAATATTTTCTTTCAATTACCCATTACATTTCTTGAATTATCAATCTAAAATCTAGAGTTTTCATGGTAGAATTAGGGGTTAGGGTAGAAACTAGGAATTTCGAGAATTTGGGGATTTAGAACTCAATTTGAGGTCGAATTCCAAAACTAATTACATATTCGGGCTCGGGGGTGAATGGGTAAAAGAAATTTGGTCCGAACCTCGGGTTTTGACCAAGCGGGCCCGCGGTCAACTTTTTCGACTTTTTGGAGGAAGTATTTGGGAAATTTAATTTATGAAATATAATTAATTCATTTAGTGATATTTGATATTATTGAGTCATTTTTGAATAGATACGAGTGGTTTGGAGGTGAATTCATAAGGAAAAGTTGTGATTGAGAATTAAGTGGTCTTCGGAGCAAGGTAAGTGTCGTGTCTAACTTTGGCTTGAGGGAATAGGTATTGTGTGAGTATTTTCTACGTGTTTTGTTGTTGAATACGATTTATAGTTGAGGTGACGAGTATCTATGCGCTGTGATCGAGTCATAGCATGCGAGTGAAATTCCATTCTTGCAAATTTGTAGTCTTAAATCCTGTTATCCATGCTTATTGTTGCTGTTGAAATGTTGGGAGACTTGTATCCGGTTCCACCAAGGTTGATAAAATTATGAATATTGATTCGAGGTTGAGATGTTAAATTGTGAAAGTAATCATTGATGAAATATTAATTTTTTGTGAAACTTCTCTCTATCTGTTATTATTGATTTTGTGAATTGTGAGGAAGAGTGTAAAGCACGAAGGGTGATACCGTGCGTGATTTATTTATATGGTGAGGAAGAGTGTAAAGCATGAAGGGTGATATCGTGCATGCATTATTTATATTATGAGGAAGAGTGTAAAGCAAGAAGGGTGATGTCGTGTATATTATGAGAGGTTTAAAGCACGAAGGGTGATGCCGTGTATATTATGAGAGAATTAATGCACGAAAGGGTGATGCCGTGCCGTTCTATTTATTTATTTGGTGAGGTTGAGCATAAAAGCACGAAGGGTGATGCCGTGCAGTTTTCCTTGCAGTTTTAATTGCTCAATTCGTTTAAGAATTTTTGGTTTAATTCTGTGTTTTCATTATTCTTACTCTTTATGTTGTATTCCCCCACTGTATGTTCCCTTCCCATTATTTCTGCGTTATTTCTTTATTTACTGTTGTTGCCACTAGCATGATTATACTGTTCAGGTTACATGTGGGTGTCTTGTCCTAGCCTCATCACTACTTCGCCGAGGTTAGGCTCGACACTTACCAATACATAGGGTCAGTTGTACTGATGTTGCTCTCTGCACTTTCTGTGTAGACTTTGATACTGGTTCAGGTTGATCGAGATTTTGCTATTGGTCCGCTATCCGGAGACTCAAGGTAGATCCGTCGACGTTCACAGACCTTGAAGTCCCCTCATATCTTTTCTGTTCTACTATTTCTTTCATTCAGGCAGTTGTATTTATTTCAGATTATTACTTTTAGTAAATTCTTGAATGCTTGTGAATTATGACTCCAGATCCGGGTGGTAATAATTTATACAGTTTTATGATATTCCGTATTTATTATATTTTATTTTAGTAAATTATTATTAATTACTGAATGGAAATAATGAATTGGTTAATGATTCTCTAACGTTAGCTTGCCTAGCAAGTGAAATATTATGCGCCATCACGGTCCCGTCGGTGGGAAATTTCGGGTCGTGACAATTGGTATCAGAGCCCTAGGTTACATAGGTCTCACGAGTGACGAGCAAGCTTAGTAAAGTCTGAAGGATCGCTACGGAGACGTCTGTACTTATCCCTTAGAGGCTATGAAGTTTAGGAACAATATCAACTCTCTCATTCCTTATCGTGCGACATTGATTTTGCTTGAAACCTATAGCTCACATTCATTTGTATCTACTCGTGTATGACATTACGCAATCGGTATCAGTTGTGCATCGACGGTTCGTGATGCCGCAGATGAACTACGAGGGAGCCAGAGATGCTCAAACATTGCCTCAACGTGTGATTCCAACTGAAGATGCGGACGTATAAAGAGATCACCCAGTGAATAATGT
>AWOL01S0052951.1:29994-58744 GCA_000715115.1 Nicotiana otophora
CGGACGTGGTGAACTATAACTTCGCGCCGAGTGGGGGAGTCCACTATCAATGAATGGATTGCGAGTCATGTGTTATATGAGTTTTGGCCTGAAATGTATATATGTGGTACTGAAAGGTTCTCCCAAAAAAAACATTTACATATGTTTAAGACCCGAGATTTTGTAGAGGATAAAGTTGGGACTTGCGGTATGTCCTCCGCCGTAATAATCTTATACTTCAGTACCAAAGGAGTTAGAGAAATGACATTAAATTTACAGAAGGTCTACTCAGGGTGGACGTCTTGGTTGCGGATTTTGGGTTGCTTCGGAGGAAGTACAGTGGTTGACGAGATTCTGGACTAAGAATTGTCGGTATGGAGCTCTACTTTTGTGATCATTGTATATAAATAGGGGTAAATTTTACCCCAAAGAAGAATCGAAGAGTATGTTAAGAAATGGGTCAGTTCAAGAGTCTTGAGTTAGCATAACAAAAGAAGAAATTGGCCTTGGGAGAGATAATTCTCCACAGGTGTCTGTGGCAAGCCAATGAAGAGGGTAGACCAGCCAATACAACACCGCCCACTTGGCTCGATTCTTAGAAATACTTTTGAAAGAGTTTGTTTTCGGTACTCTCCGTAATGCATGGCGCATAGGGTTTGAACGATTGCGTCAGGTCACTATGACGGTGACATAATATGCCATCAGGTTCAATAAGTTAGTCCGTCATATTCTTACTTTGCTTCCTACAGCTAGAGAGCGAGTCCACAGACTCATTAAAGGACTTAATTATGATCGTAAAATTTTGTATAACTCGGGAGCTACGGACTGATACTTCGTTTCCACTAGTGGTAGAAATTGCCAAGATATTAGAACGTATTCGGGGTGAGGAAGAAAAAAAAAGAAACTAAGGAGACCAAGATGTCTCGTGGTTCTGGGGGATTCAATGGATTCTACTCTGCGATTATAAATCATTATGGTGGGGGCTCGGGTAGTCGGCCAGCCCAGTTCGCACATCGGATTAATCGAGGTGCTCCGGTAAGTTCTTTTAATGCACCACTGACATGAGTTTCCCACAATTGTTATTCCAGTTATCTGGCACATCATGAGAAAATTGTCCCAAACTTGGGAGAGGTATATTTTATCAAAGCACTCAGGCTATGTGCCCCATTGCAGTTACTACACCACATACACGATCAGATAAGGGTGGAGGACATGCGGGTATAAGGCGTCATAGAGGTGGAGACCCAGCCGTTGTTATATTTGTTTTATGGTATGGTGGAGGTCGTTACATCAGATGGTGTCATTATAGGTACGACCTCGATTTAAAATGAATGAATAATTTCCTTAACCTGATTCGGTTCTGAGTATCAAGACGAGTCCTCCTATTGTGCTCCACTTATGAGTGAGCTTCGTAATTCTATAATCTACTTATGTGTTTACTTCTGTTGGGAGGTTTTATGAAGATAACTACACCTATCATTCCATGGTGGACTCTAATAAGATCTGTAAGGCTAAAGGTGCCTTTCTGGTACTTATTTTGGCATGTTTTGATGTATTTCCGGATAATTAATTACAAATTGTGAATTATATGCCCTATCGGTGTGGGGTTCATTATGTGTTGTGATTTTGTTTAACGAAAGTTATTTAAAAGGAGAAAATGGAAAGTTTCGATTGGCAAGATGTGCATATTACTTGTGATTCAGAACTGAGACCGAGGTCCTCGTATTTTAAAATAAATTGATATGTTTAAACCGGGCTATGAGCTGCGGTGGAAGTTATATAAGGACGAGATCCTTATGATAAAAATACTTGTGTTTAAATTCTCCCTTGTGAAAATTAAATTTGTACTATAGTACTAAGAGGGAGTCATGCCTGCTAGGCTTATTTGAAAAAAAACATTGTATGAAAATCTCTGTGCATACTTGCCAAATTCATGTTGTAATATTGAGTTGTAACCTACGAGGTAGGTGCCCGCCCAGGTAGCGTTAAATGTGACTCGTTAATTCGGGTAAATAATTATGAGGTCTTCATGCCTCGCATCTCGTTATTAGTATTGTTAAGGTTTGAAACGAGATGTTTGTTAACATGAAGTTAATTGACGATTTTGTAATTGATTATGAATAACTATTAAGACCAAATTGACCCATAAGGGTGCCCCATTTATATGGTCAGATGAGTGTGAGTTAGATTTCAGAAGCTCAAGACCGCTTTGACTACAACGCTAGTGTTGGTATTACCCACAAGTTCAGGATCGTATATGGTATATTGTGACGCCTCTCACGTTGGGCTTGGTGTAGTATTAATGAATTATGGCAAGGTAATTGCATATGCGTCGCGGCAATTGAAAGTTCACGAGAAGAATTATCCTGTTCATGACTTAGAATTGGCAGCCATTGTTCATGCGCTGAAGATTTGGAGGCAGTACCTCTACGGTGTCTCGTGTGAGGTATTTACTGATCATCGTAGCCTTCAGAATCTGTTCAAATAAAAGGATCTTAATTTTATGAAGAGAATATGGTTGTAGTTGTTGAAAGACTATGATATCACCATTTTGTATCACCCCGAAAAGGCCAATGTGCTGGCCGATGCTTTGAGTAGAAATAGGCAGTCTTGCATATATTCCGGTTGGTGAGAGGCCATTAGTTGCAGATGTTCAGACTTTGGCTAATCAATTCGTGAGGTTAGATGTTTCAGAACCCAGTCGGGTTCTAGCTTGCACAGTTGCTCGGTCTTCTTTATATGAGTGCATCAGAGAGAAGCAGTATGATGATCCTCATTTACTTATCCGTAAGGACACGGTGATGCCAAACAGGTTGCTGTGGGGAAGATGGGGTTCTGCGAGTGCAGCGTCGTATTTGTGTGCCTAATGTGGATGAGATTCGTGAATTAATTCTTGAAGAAGCACACAGTTCCAGGTATTCTATTCATCCAGGTACCGCCAAAATGTATCAAGATTTGCGGCAACATTATTGGTGGAGGAGAATGAAAAAGGATATAATTGTATATATAGCTCGGTGTCTGAATTGTCAACAAGTTAAGTACGAGCATCAGAGACCTGGTGGTTTGCTTCAGAAGTTAGAAATTCCTGAGTGAAAGTGAGAGCGTATCACTATGGATTTTGCTGTTGGGCTCCCACGGACTCAGAGAAAATTTGACGCAGTTTGGGTCATTGTGGACAGGTTGACCAAGTCAGCACATTTTATTCCAGTGGCAATTTCCTATTTTTCAGAGAGGTTAGCTGAAATTTACATTCGTGAGATTGGTCGCCTTCACGGGGTGCCCGTGTCTATTATTTCAGATCGAGGTATGCAGTTTACCTCACATTTCTGGAAGGTTGTACAGCGTGAGTTAAGCACGCGGGTGGAGTTGAGTACAACATTTCATCCACAGACAGACGGACAGTCAGAGCGCACTATTCAGGTATTGAAAGATATGCTTCGCGCTTGTGTTATAGACTTTGGAGGTTCTTGGGATCATTTCTTGCCACTTGCGGAGTTTGCTTATAATAATAATAGCTACCAGTCGAGCACTCAGATGGCTTCATATGAGGCATTATACGGAAGGCGATGCCGATCGCCAGTTGGTTGGTTTGAACCGGGAGAGGCTCGGTTGTAGGGTACCGATTTGGTACAGGATGCCTTGGATAAGGTCAAGATTATTCAGGATCGACTTTGCACAGCTTATACTAGGCAAAAGCGTTATGCCGACCGTAAAGTTTGTGATATTGCATTCATGGTTGGAGAAGGAATATTGCTCCGGGTTTCACCTAGGAAAGGTGTAATGAGGTTCGGAAAGAAGGGCAAGTTGAGCCCTAGGTATATCGGACCCTTTGAAATTCTTGAAAGGATGGGTGAGGTAGCCTACAGGCTTGCGTTACCACCTAGTTTATCAGCGGTTGATCCGATGTTCCATGTGTCTATGCTCCTGAAATATCATGGTGATCCATCCCATGTGTTAGATTTCAGCTCTGTCCAGTTGGACAAGGGTTTGACTCACGAGGAGGAGCCGGTGGCAATTCTAGCCCCGCAAGTTCGCTAGTTAAGATCAAAGAGTTACCCTTCAGTTCGAGTGTAGTGGAGTGGTCAGCCTAGAGAGGCGGTTGCTTGGGAGTCCGAGTCCAATATGCGAAGTAGATATCCCCACCTTTTCACCAGCCCAGGTACTGTTCTATGTCTGTTCGAGGACGTACGGTTGTTTTAGAGGTGGAGAATGTGATGATCCAAAAGGTCATCTTAAGTTTTAGAACTTGAATTTGCGCTCTTAAGCCTTAAAAATCTTATTTTTACCCTCTTTGATTTGCATGCTCAGTCCGGGCAGGTTTCCGGAAAGCTTTTATGTTGAAAATTAATGAAAATAAGAATTTATGCCTTAAAAGTTAATTTTAGTTGACTTCGGTCAATAATTTTGGTAAACGGGCCAGGATCCATATTTTGACAGTTCCGGTGGGTCCGTATCAAATTATGGGACCTGGGCGTATGCCCGGAATCGAATTCGGAGACCCCTAGCTCAAGTTATGAATTTTTGATGAAAATTAAAAGTTTGGAAATTATTTGTTTTTAAGATTTGATTGATATTTGGCATTATTAGTATCGGGTCTGTATTTTAGTTACGGAGCCCGGTACAGGTTCATTATGATATTTAAAACCTGTCTGTGAAATGTGGTGAGAAACGGAGTTGATTTGACGTGATTCGGACGTCCAGTTAAGACAATAGAAATTTTAAAGTGTTCTTGAGAATTTCATTCGATTAGGTGCTAAATTCAGAGTTCTAGGTGTTATTTTGGTGATTTGATCACACGAGCAGGTCCGTATGATATTTTTAGACTTGTGTGCATGTTTGGTTTGGAGCCCCGAGGCTCGGGTGAGTTTCAGATAGGCTACGAGACAATTTGCACTTAGAAAATCTGAGATTTGTGCTACAACAACTGTTCTAGTATGCCCTTCTTCGCGTTCTCGTAGGTAGTGTCGCGAACGTGAAAGGTAAAATGGGGGAAGGGGAATTTTCTTTTTCGCGAACGCGAAGCATTGAGGGTGGTACCCTTCGCGAACGCGATCTGTCTCACGCGAATGCGATAGTTTAAGGGACCTGGGGGAGGGGGTCATGTTCTTCTACACGAACGCGTCCACTGGGTCGCGAACGCGAAGGCTTGGGGGGAGCTGCCTTACGTGAACGCGTATAAAGACTCGCGAACGCGAAGACCTTAGGCCGCTGTGCATCGCGATCGCGATAGGCCTCTCGCGAACGCGATGAAGGCCAGTCCAGTGACTTAAAACAGACTCTAAACACGGGTTTAAGCCATTTCTTCAACATTTTTCAAGAACCAAACGGGTAGAGGCAATTTTTCAAGATCCATTTCTTCCCCAAATTGTTGGTAAGTGATTCTAAACCAGTTTCTTTCAATTACCCATTACATTTCTTGAATTATCAACCTAAAATCTAGAGTTTTCATGGTAGAATTAGGGGTTAGGGTAGAAGCTAGGGATTTCAGAAATTTGGGGATTTAGACCTCAATTTGAGGTCGGAATCCAAAACTAATTACATATTCGGGCTCGGGGGTGAATGGGTAAAAGAATTTTGGTCCGAACCTCGGGTTTTGACCAAGCAGGCCCGGGGTCAATTTTTTCAACTTTTTGGAGGAAATATTTGGGAGATTTAATTTATGAAATATAATTGATTCCTTTAGCAATATTTGATATTATTGAGTCATTTTTGAATAGATACGAGTGGTTTGGAGTTGAATTCCAAAGGAAAAGCTGTGATTGAGAATTAAGTGGCCTTCGGAGCAAGCTAAGTGTCGTGTCTAACTTTGGCTTGAGGGAATAGGTATTGTGTGAGTATTTGCTACGTGTTTTGTTGTTGAATAAAATGTATAGTTGAGGTGATGAGCATCTATGCGTTGTGGTCGAGTCATAGCATGCGAGTGAAATTTCATTCTTGCAAATTTGTAGTCTTAAATCTTGTTATCCATGCTTATTGTTTTTGTTGAAATGTTAGGAGACTTGTATCCGGTTCCACCAAGGTTGATAAAATTGTGAATATTGATTCGAGGTTAAGATGTTAAATTGTGAAAGTAATCATTGATGAAATATTGATTTCTTTGTGAAACTTCTTTCTATCCGTTGTTATTGACTCTGTGAATTGTGAGGAAGAGTGTAAAGCACGAAGAGTGATGTCATACGTAATTTATTTATATGGTGAGGAAGAGTGTAAAGCACGAAGGGTGATGCCGTGTATATTATGAGAGGTTTAATGCACGAAGGGTGATGCCGTGCCGTTCTATTTATTTATTTGGTGAGGTTGAGAGTAAAAGCACGAAGGGTGATGCCGTGCAGTTTTCCTTGCTGTTTTAATTGCTCAATTCATTTAAGGATTTTCTGTTTAATTTTGTCTTTTCATTATTCTTACTCTTTATGTTGTATTCCCCCACTGTATGTTCCCTTCATATTATTTCTGCGTTATTTCTTTATTTATTGTTGTTGCAACTAGCATGATTATACTGTTCAGGTTATATGTGGGTGTCTTGTCCTTGCCTCGTCACTACTTCGCCGAGGTTAGGCTCGACACTTACCAGTACATGGGGTCGGTTGTACTGATGCTGCACTCTACACTTTCTGTGCAGACTTTGACACTTACCAGTACATGGGGTCCGCTATCCGGAGACTCAAGGTAGATCTGTCGGCGTTCACAGACCTTGAAGTCCCCACCTATCTTTTTTGTTCTACTGTTTCTTTCATTCAGGCAATTGTATTTCTTTCAGATTATTACTTGTAGTAAATTCTAGAATGCTCGTGAATTGGGACTCCAGATTCGGGTGGTAGTAATTAATACAGTTTTATGATATTCCGCATTTATTATATTTCATCTTAGTAAATTATTGTTAATTACTGAATGGAAATAAGGAATTGGTTAATGATTCTCTAACGTTGGCTTGCCTAGCAAGTGCAATATTAGGTGCCATCACAGTCCCGTCGGTGTGAAATGTCGGGTCGTGACACCCTGGGCCTTTTATAATATTTGAAAAACAACCAAAAACGCTTTCAAAGTTTAAATTCTCAGTTTGTAGTCTTCGTTTAAATTAGACCTAGAAACAACCCAAATTTGTGGAAGTGCAATTTGAGATAATTCAAGCTCATACACTATAATATATATTCTTAAGACACATTCATAACTCCATGTGAAACATCAACCCCGACTCCTTAATGGGTATTACTATTGCATCGACCGTTTTCATATCCTCAAATAGAGGAGTGAAATTGGACGAGATCAATTTTTGGCGCCGTTGTCGCGGAGCTAAAAATGGTGTTAGCTATATATTTAGGTGTGTTTTTGGAATATCTTCTTTTTCTTCCTTGTTACTAACGTGTGAGTATTGTAGGTGCAATCATGGCAAACAACGAGCTCGGAAACATAGCCATGGGGGATGTGGACGTTGATGATGATGCAGTGGATGGAAAACAATTGACGTTGATGATGGTGCAATTGATGTTGATGATGATGCAATGGATGATTCAAAAGGAAGCGGAACACCAGGTAACAGAGTGCGGACTGCAGAAGGAATTCTGATGCCACACTCGTCTCTTGATTCCTTAGCCAGACCCACTCTGTATAAATGGTAACCCTAAGGCTACTGTTGAAACTTTTCATTCTCTGAGAAATCAAATTAAAATTTTGCACGCATCTGATTCAATCATCTACCACCTAATTACGCATTTGTGATCAATCCATAGCACCACTTCATCACTGGTATGTTCAAATCATTTCTAGGATTCTTCAATTTTCTTAGTTTAATGTACAATGTATTAGTCAGTTTAGACCATTTGTCAATTTCATATCCATGTGGGGGTTAAATTGTGTAAGTTAACTCTTACTTGATTTTTGGGGAGTGGGTAAGTCGATTATCATGTTTAGTTGCTATCACCATGTCCAATTTGTGCTTAAATCGAAAACCTACAGGATTTTGCCCGATTGAATTTTGAAATATGAGGTCCGAAGAAGAATAGATTAGGGCAGTTGGTGAGGCAATATTGTGCGGACCGCACTTAAAATTGTGTGGACCGCAGTAATTTCATCGCAGCCACAGAAAAGTGTGTGCGGCCGCAGAGATCATGCCAATCTCTATCATCAGATAGTCGATACTTTTGGTAAGTTTCATGTGCGGCCGCACTTGCAATTGTGCGGATCGCACTTTAATTCAGCGGTCGCGCTCAAAATTGTGTGGACCGCAGTTTCATTATTGCGGCCACATTTTAAAATTGTGCGGTCCGCACAACCCAGGCTGTAGCCGCACTTCCCCGCCCTATAACATGTTTTGTTATGTGACTTTCTGTTTATCTGCAATTGAATTGGAACTGACTCCTGCTGCTGTTTGTTACAGAAAATGGTTAGATCACAAGGTCGTGGTGATACATCAAAGGGTAGGGGTGAACCTTCCAGAGGTAGAGGCAAAAGCAATTTACCCCTAGCCCTCCAAAGAGTAATTAGTAATAAAGCCACAATAGGCTGAGGAAGATAGCCCGAGCCCTCCGAATCTAGTTCATATGCCCCGTCTAGGGAAGCTTTGGAGGGCAACTCAATACAAGAGCAGCCTGCTGTGCAATCACAGCCACAACAGCCACAAGGCATATACCAACTTAGAGACGAGCTTTCCTCCTCTGAGAGCTCTTTTGAGGGTTCAGAAGGTGGCAGTCAGGCTTCAAAGCCCTTATCCACACATACCCCCGATCCATATGCTACTACATTGGATGTTGATAATATTCTGGATGATGACCGAGAAGGTGATACCAGAGTTGTCGGCCTTGAGAGGTCGAAGAAGAAAGAGATTTGGGAAGACAAATTTGTCAGTATAGCTTCTTTCACAAGCTTCTGAGGGTGGTGGCCAATGAGATCGCTCACTTTTGAGCGTCAGTTCATGATAAAAGACCTTGACAAATACAACCCGACAGTGTTGAGACAGTTCCGGGAGCGGAAGGGGTGGATGTGGTTCACCAAAGTGTGGTAGATGCCACGGAATACCTAGTCCGGGAATTTTACGCCATTGTGGCACATATAAAGAAAGGGACCAAGGTAACAAAAGTGAGAAATCTAAAGATGCGATTCGATTAGAGCTCCCTCAACACATATTTAAGTTTTGAGGATGTGGAGACTGTGCAACACCTGGAAAAGTTAGCACTCGGAGATGCACTAGTCGCTTCTATCATGGCCGGGTACCCAATCAATGTGGGTGTCGTGATGTCGTCCAACACGTCTTTGGTTGCCAGGCAAGGTGACACCTCCTAACCGCATCCCAATACTATCACTGAGTACCTTACGGATGCGGGTGTGGAGCCGAGGAATTTTGATACCAAGGTGCCGGCGAAGAAGCCATTCTCATGGTATTCTTTGATGGGTGGTGGTAACCCAAATAAATAGGGTCAACCCTCTACTACGACAGGCCAGTCTAATAAGCCCGTCGGGGTAGCTTTTGAGACAAGTGACATGCCATATACTTCAGCAGAGCCTGCTAATGGTGCATCGGCTATGCCTCCACCTCCTTCTTCAGGTCCCTCAGCATCAATGCCTTCCACATCAGCTTTGAAGCCAGTGCCCATGCCCGCTCATCTACTATATGCGCTGCAAGGCTCCCAAATACTGGCGAGCCTCAACAGCTGGATGCAGACAGCCAATACAAAGCTGTCTGACATTTCCAGTGCAGTTGCAGCACAGTCATCCACTCCGGCACCCCAGATTCCTCCGACAGTAGAGGATACATTGAAGAAGATCCTGGAGAACCAGACCACCATAATGAATACCTTGGTAGCACATGGAGCAGTGATTGAGGAGTTGGGGAAGCAGGTGAAGAAAATGAAGAAATCTAGGCGTACAAGAAATCAATTGACGGGCTAAGGATAGAGGTGACCAAGATAGCAGCAGTTGATGATCTTTCATTTGATATGCTTATGGTATCAGACCCACCAGCACCAGCAGATACAACAGCACCATCAGTTCCAGTGGCACCAGCTGGCCAGTCTGAGGAGCCACACCTGGCTGACGACGCTACTGAGGCAGTGCGCCAGATGTTCACCAACCCAGTTACTCCGAGAGTCGATGATGAGATTCAGTTAGAGGAGACTGAGGGTGGTGACACTACTATGGACACAGAGATGTCCAAGGCCACATAGGAAGTCTTTTTCACTCTTAACCTTCTTTATTATTGTTTTGATTAAGCATTGGGGACAATATTTATTTTTATTCGGAGGGTGGAGTTATTTGATTTGCTATTTGGAAGACGTTTAGACATTTGGTTTGTAATAACTGACAATATTTTCTTCTGTCTCTTCATTCTGTATATATATTCTCTTTGTTATCTCTTGATGTATATATTCTCTCTTTTCTTTTATCATTATGTATATTCGTTAGCTTCTTTATTCTGTTTTCTTATTAGTCTATGTTTAATCTAATAGTTTCTTTTTAATTTTGTAGCTTCTTTTATGTTTTAGTGAACAATAAGACTTTGCTTTTCTTAATGCCACGGTTCTTTCCCAAGGTCATTTTTGTGTGAACCGGGTGACTCTTCCCAACGATGGATGACGTGACAACCTTTTTAAGGGATTAAGTCTGTTTTTGGTGTTTAAGTAAAAATAGTAGTAATAATGAATAAAAAGACCTAATTGAGTCAGGCTCGAAGAGTAAAACATGTTTCACTTGGTACCAACACACTTAACTACGTGCTTATGGTTAAAAATAAGTTTTTTTGGAAAGATATAACTCTAGTTAGTGACTTTGTGATTCTTGTGTTGACTTAGGCAATCATCGAGTGGTTTAGTAGAATCATAGTGATATTCAATCTTGAATATGGTCCTTGTGGGCCCTCGACTCTATCCTCCTAACAATCCCACTGTGTGAGAGGTAAGATGTTTTTGATTCAAGTCCAAGTACCGTGCGAATGGTTTAGAACTTGCCCCGAATGTGTCTCTAGGCAAAATTTTACGTTTTGCGTGGCTTGAGAAGTGATTGTAGGCTCTCCTTGATCCGCTTGAAAGTTTTCATGTCCCACCAATGTTGTTATCCCTAGTCAACCCATTTGAGCCTAAAACCTTTCTCATTTGATAACGATGTTACAATTCTGTCGTGACCCTCTCTTGGCACCTGAGCTTTCCTTAACACTCTTGATAAATAATTGGCTAAAAATATAAGTTTGGGGGAGAGACGAGGAGTTTGAAAAAGGTATCAAGGCACAAAAGGAGAAAAGAAATGAAGAGAAGGAAAGGCAAGAAAAAGAAAGAAAGAACAAAAAAAAATACAAAAGGAAAGTGAATAAGTTGAAGGGGTTCAAAGAAAAGTAATGATGCAAAGCGTGGAGAAAGCAAAGAAGGAGAAAATGAATATCATGACCAAAAAAGAGTGATGCTAAATCTCTCTAATCCCCCTGTGGAAAAGAAAAATGCCTCAAATAGTTGGCAAAACATGAGTCGATAAGAGAAAATTGAGTGCTTAAGGAAAGATACCCGTTCTATCATAGCATATCCAACCGTAGTCCAAAAGCCTTCTTTGCAAGTCCTAAAAACCCCTATGTGATTTCAAGTTAAGTGAGCTTACATTAGTGATGATTGACATGAGGGGCAAGCCTATGGTAATTAAATCCGTACTTGTGACATTTTTTTGAGAGAGATGAGCGACCCTTTCACAAATCTTTGAATTGAGTGCTATATTTTTAAGTGAGTTATGCAAACGGAGAGTAGAGAAGAGGAGTTTGGGATCCACAATGATCTACATGAAAGAGCGAGCTTCCTTGATGAATGAAGTCAACTCTTGATGCTCAAGTATCACATTAGATCTATTTGTGCTTAAAAGTTCATCCCATTGCCTTGTTAATAATTCATAAGTATTGTGGGTAATTGTTGGTCCCAATTGATGCGTGATTGATGCATCTTTGATTAGCAGGAATAGCTTTTAACTTGTGGAGGTGGGAATTACCTTATTTGCTTGAGGACAAAAAAAAGCTTAAGTTTGGGGGAGTTGATAAGTGGGGATTTTGACTACTTATTAGCACCTTTTTGCTTTGGTTTTAGTCAAAAAATATTTAATTGTGTTCCCGAAAACTGATGAAATATGCTTAATTGATGAATAGTGAAAAATAAGCCCCCAAGATGAAATCCAACTCAAGAAGAAGTGATCTGAACTCAAGGACACAAACAAGCACAAAAGCTCAAAGTGCGGACCATAGATTTTTATCTGCGACCGCAGATTGTGAAGAAACTCTTATCAGAGACAAGTGCAAAGTGCGGTCCGCACATGACATGTGCGTTTGCAGAACTTGGGCAAGAGCAAAAGTTCATAGAACTTGCATCTTTAGTTCAACAGAAGTGCGGACCGCACAATTATTGTGCCGCCACAGAAGAACAGCTACGCGGCCGCAGTCACATTTGTGCGGTCCGCAGAAGAGCAATGTTTGGCCGCACTCAGAAATGTGCGGACCGGAGAAAGAGAGAAGTGCGGCCGCAATGCAGAATTATGCGGCCGCAGGTTTCCATTCCTGTCAGGCTGAAGCAAAGTGCGAACTGCACATGGAATTGTGTGGCCGCAGAACCTCAGAAGGGTTATTTTTGTCCGAAAATTCCAGCACTGTATAAATAGAAGAGTTTCACCTTTTTAGGTCAAGTTTTGACATCATCAGCTACAATAAACGTTTTCTTTTACTCTTTTTAGTAATTTTTGCTATTTTGAGCTTTTTGAATATTGATTTCATCATTTTAATTATCAATATGGGGTTAATTATCACTTTGTCTCCCAATTTAAGCTTGGGTGGCTAAATTTTCAATAGGGTTGTGATCTAACCCTAGTGTGTAAACTTAATGGGTGTTTGATTTATTGCTTGTTTATGGTTGGGTGTTGATTATCTAGCCTAGTTATTTCTTTTGTGTGAAGAATTAATAGTTGCAAATATTATTTCATGCCTATTTGACTTGGTCTCTACTTGAAAAGGAGAGACTTAGTCTAGGAAAACTTGGCTGGCAAGAAATTGAGTCAATGGAGAGATTGATAAGGCCAATTAAAGGGTTGAACCTAGATATAGTAAAACCCGACTTCAGTTTATCATCAATTATTTTGTTCAATACCCATTTGGACTTGAGAAAACCAAATTTGGCAAAATCACTCTCTCACCGAGAGGTATTGAGTGGGTACTTGGGTGTTGATTGCTATAATACACCCCGACCAATAAAATAAGTTTTAAAGTTTACAACCCATTAGGTGAACACCTAGGTGAAGTTCATAGCCCTAGGCTTTTCATAACATTTGAAAAACAACCAAAAACACTTTCAAAGTTTAAATTCTTAGTTTGTAGTCTTCGTTTAAATTAGACCTAGAAACAACCCAAATTTGTGGAAGTGTAATTTGAGATAATTCAAGTTCATACACCATAATATATATTCGTAAGATCCATTCATAACTCCCTGTGGAAAATCGACCCTGACTCCTTGTTAGGTATTACTATTACATCGATCGTTTTCATATCCTCAAATAGAAGATTGAAATTGGACGAGATCAGGGACCGCCGCCTATACTACCCGTGTATGATCAGTCGTTAGTTGCGGGCGCACCATATAGATGAGGAGTTTCATTATGACCGGACCATCACAGTGTTATATCCTATCAAGGCCTTTGATATCACGACGATGATAAATCCTCCTGCTGCTGCGGTTACTTCGGACCAGAGGTTGTTTCATGTCGAGCAGACACTACAGCTGATGTTTGCTGATTTGCGCCTTCGCACTAATCGGGGGAGGACTGACTTGGTGGAGCTGCAGCAGGACCACCCCCTTTCTGCTGTCACTCAGTAGTGGTTGGGCTTGGCAAAGGGAGGACAATTGCCACCTGATGAGGATGTGAACTTCATTCCCTCCGATGATGAGGAGTATTTGCGCACCTTCAGGGGTGTTGATGATTAGGCCAAGGGCCTCATGGAGTAACCTTTTCACTCTTGTTTTACTGTTTTGCATTGGGGGCAATGCAATTTCTTAACTGTGGGATAAGGTGCTTCTATTTGCTTGTATTTGTATTTGTTTTCTATTTGTCAATTGGCTTTGTTTGATTTGTTTCTTGCTTTCTTAGACAATATAGTCTGTAACTATAACTCTAAATTCTATCGGTCTGTAATAGTTAGTAATCATAATTGTTTAGTTTTGACTCTTCCTAACAATGAATTTCGTCGACTGGCTTCTTGAGGGATTTGAAGTCGAATAAGAAAAATACAAAAATAAATTGATAATCCAAAAATATTTTTTTTATTTGATTTTCGTAGGTAGTGTAACAATTTTTCCTTGGTTTTTCTTTGTGCCGCAGTTCTTTTTCAAGAGTTTTGCTTAAATCGGGTGTAGTTAATATTTCTTTTGTTAGGAATAGAGAAGTCTTGTGCTATGGTGTTAAATGGAGATGACTTTTCTTGACTTTGTTGTGCCTTGAGAGCGTAAGTGCCTAAGTGTGACGCTTATGCTTAGTTCTTGACTCATGTATAAGTAACTTAAATTATTTGATCTTGACTCTGCTTAGCCACTTTGACAAGAGAGCCGGGATAGATCCGATCCTAAGTGAGTTATGTGTCAATGTGTGAGTGAGGTTTTTGTGATACAATGTGCATGTCAGTTGATGTCTAGAACTTGCTCCGTGTGTTTGCAAAGCAAAATAGTAGTCTTGTTCAGTCGAAGAAGTGATACAGGTATTTTTTTGTTGAGCCAATTATATGTCTTCCTGCCTAATTATTGTGTATCCTAGTTAAACCTTTGAGTCTATAATCCTACTTCTTTGGCAGGCACACTGCAAGCCTGATCCATTTTGTTTGAATTGATTATCTGTTTGAACCTTTTACCTCTCTTGAGAACTTGAATTTGTTATGAGCTTGTAAAAGCTAAGTTGAGGTATGGTCGGGTTTTTGAGTGGAACTATAGAAAAGGAGGAAGGTGCATGGTTTGAAACAATTGTGAGAGCCACTTGTAGGGAATTGAAAAAAAAAGGAGAAGAGAAAATCAGAATCTAGAAAAAAGAAAAATATTGGTATTTGTATATATTATAAAGAGAATTATTCCTTGTTAGTGGTAAATCTTGCTTTGTCTGTGCTTAAAGAAATTGGGAGCTTGGTGTTAATATGATGTGAAGGTTGGGGTTTGGTTTGACATAAGTATGGGGTTTGAATTAGTGAAATTGTATGTGTTAAAGTGTTTAGGGAGGTATAACGACTATTATCTAAATTGTTTCCTACCCGTCCCATAACCTACATCACAGTCAAATTAAAGTCATACTTGATCTTTGACTGGATGAGCTCAATTAGTAAAGTATTATACTACGGCAAGTCTATGGTACGTCTTATGTGGCACATGAATTTTGATTCTTAGAGTGAGTGAATTTTGTCTATCTTGAGTTCCTATCTCTTCTTGAATTTTATTGTATGTGGAACTACTCTATATTTTTGATGTGAGGGCACATAACTTGCGAAGGAAAGGTAATGACATTAACCTCTATGTTAGAATAAGTGAGAAGGTTGTGAAAAAATGCGTGGTGCTTTTGAGTCTGGCTTTGAGATTAGGATGTTATAATAGGGTGCTTAGTGTACTTTAAATATTATTGGCATAATGTGTTAGGGAAGTTTTTTAATGAAGAGGTCGTCCCTATGTGAAGTGTAGTTTGATTGATCGGGGACAAGCAATGGTTTAAGTGTGGAGTGTTGATGGTAGGCCAGAAACCCGTATTTTAGCAGTAGTTTACACTCTAATTACTGTATTTTACGTGTGTTTGAGCTTAAATGATAATGAATTGTACTTGTTATGTGTTTGATGCCTTGCAGGAATTGATTTCGAGTTAAAAAGATGAATTGGAGCTAAATCGAATAAGTTGGAGCTTTGAAGTCTGTGTAAAAGCCCAAGAAATTAAGACGGAATCACGCTCGGGGGTTGAGGACCAAGTTCGGATGTCAAACAGTGAAAAAAACAATTTACCCTGGGAAAACTACACGGCCACGCCGCATGGGGCGCTGCAAGGCGTGGCGTGGCAGTGAAAAACTTTTCTGACAGACAAAATTCAAGGCTGCTGATAAATTCCACAGGCGCGCTGCGTTCTGCGCTGCATCTGTGCATTTTGGTTAGAGTAATTCTTGTTTTGCCTTAGAAAGGGTAGTTTCGTCCGGGCCCGTTCCTACAGGGTATAAATATACCAAAAATATATTTTTGAAGGGACTTTTGACCTATGAAATATTTGAGAAGCAACCAAGGCAGAAAGACACAAGAATTCATCAAGATTTCAACCAACAATCGGTGCAATACGGGAGTTTGTATCGAATCGTTAGCATTCATGTGTTTCTTTGTTTTAAAACCTTATTGAGATGACTTTTTTCATTACTATGGAGTAATTTCAAATAGGGTGTTGACAGATACAGTGTTTTGATAACTTGATTAGGGATTCGATTCTTAATAATTGTTGGAATTAATTGATGGAGTTTTAATTCGTATTGTGGAGTTATTTCTTATTTTGCTTACTCGAAAGAGGAGCTTGATATTGAATTTCTTTACATCTTATGCTCTAGTTTAAATTCGTGATTCAAATAGGTAATCAAAAGAGCATCTTGAATTGTTAATCGAACTAGAATATAGGAAAATATTTGTGAGAATTTACCCTTTTGACCATAACCATTATTTTATTCGTTGCAATTGTTTACCGAGTTTCAATTGGATTAATTACTGAAATTAACGTTTAATCGGAAGAGGAACATTAACTTCAAGTATAACCTAATTATATGTTGAATTCGTGAGAATCAATAGTGTTATAGAGTGAACTAACTCAAGAATTGGATCCCAAGTCAATTATCTTGCACCTATCTAGTTAATTACCCTTTTTTCTCTCATTGATATTTCTTCGTTGCTCATCTGCTGTCTTTTGTGATCAATTGTTAATTGCTTAATTTTTAGTAGTTAATTGTAGTTGATAATCATCAAATCAAGTGTTAATTTTTCGGGATAATAATTAATCAACTGAAGATTATTCGAATACTATTTAAATTCATTCACTGTGGAGACGATAATTAAACTATACTATCTTTGACTAGCGAGCAATAATTTTGTGTTGTGTTTTGCGCTTGTAAAGTAAAAGAAAATAAAAATGGCAAAGAGAATAAAAAGGAAAGCAATTCTTGGAAGAAAAAAAAAGAAGATAAAGAGGCAAGCAATTCACGGTAAAAGGTAGAGAAGAAAAAAGCATGAGTAGAAATGAAAAAAAAAATGTATGTCGAAAGATACGATCTAAGAACATTTTAGTTCAACCGAATTTTCTCCGAACTCAAACCAAAGCACACATGAAGTTCCTTTGTTGATGGGTGCTTAACAAAATACTTGGTACCGCCAATGGAGCAATGGGTGCTCTAGCATCCACAAAGATATATGTTGATCCGCCCCAATTGCCAAGTAAGACATGTAACATGAAGAGCACATTCATCCACTTGGACATAAAAGTATCAAATTCTTAACATATATATGTGAATTGAAACTGATTCAACATATGGTGACAGCCGCTTCTTTTTCTCTCAAAACGAGTCGATTTTTTCGTAAATTACGTATACCTCTTTTTTCTCAAAACGAGTCGATTTTTTCATAAATTATGTAGAATTTTACGTAAACAGTAAGATGAGTTTGCGCATGAAACTATACAGGTAGTATACATTTCATTTTCCTTTCAGATTAATACTTACTTTATATTATTTTAAAGCTATAGCAATCTCTCTTTATATATATATGTATGTGTATGTACGCATATTAGTAGTAATTTTTAATTGGGGAAATGGATCCCTTTAAGTTCTTAAATAATTTGTAATTTGTGATTGTTTGAATATCATCCATGAAATTTACCAAGGTTTGCAAAGGCATAAGACTCTTTTTTTTAATTTAAATATATTAATAATAATCAAGAAGGGATATCCATATTAAAGATTATAAAATTTCTCCTTTGCCATAAAACTATTCTCCCACGAAATGAAAATCGCTTTTTGTGCTAGTAATTAAGAAAATAATAGCGGATCCGGATCATGCCAAAATATGTACAATAGTATTCCAATCACCACATGCTGTTGTCTTACAACACGTTACTTAGAACTTTGACAGAAGCAAGAAAACTTAGTTAGTTTGCTTTAGATATTTTGCAATTGGCTGCAAGTAGGACATGTAACATTAAAATCGCCTCTTAACACTAAGAGCCCGTTTGGGCATAAATTGTTTTTACCTTTTTGAAAAAAAATATTTTTTTCGAAATCAGCGTTTGTTCATAAAATTTCTAATTTTCACTTGAAAATGCATTTTAGAATTTTTTAAAATTTTGAAAAATTTCAAAAAGTTATTTTTCAAAATTTTCACTCAGATTACTCACAAAACTTTAAAAATAACCCAAAATTATATTCATGTCCAAACGCAACTTCAAATTTTAAATATTATTTTCACTTAAAAAACTTTTTTACTTTTTTTTTTAATTTTATAATTTTTATGTCCAAACGCCCACTAAATATGCGGAAAAAGTCGGTCAATGCCTATGGAATTTACTAATATTAATATATGTGAAACTGATTCAACAGATGGTGACACCCGGCCCATTTCTTCTTTCCGTTTTTTTCCTCAAAAACACAGTCAAATAATTCAAGTATTTTTAGACTAGCCGTCTTGGCACATTTCTCTCTCTTAAAATATCTTCTCTAGGCATCGAAACTTCCTCTAAGCAATGAGATGTTTCGATTTCGAAAAATGTATATGGAATCACCTTTATTAGGAGTATTTTACTCCCTAATATGAAATTTTGGTATGATTTTAGTCGGATTTCAATACTGATAATTGACACCGGGTGAAAAACACACACAACAAAAAAAAAAGAACCTTCCTCTAAGCATTGAAGTTAATTCCACGGGGAAGTTCACAATGTGAAAGTTTTTGTGTCCTTGTGAATATAATTGAGTATAAGTTATATATATCATAGTGTAAGAAAAAAATTAATATCACCAAGTCGTCTTTATTTATCGTAATATGTTGTATGTTTTATTTTTAAAATTATAAATATTCTTTGAATAATAGTATAAAATATTCTTTATATTGATAAATGATATGTATATAACTTAAACTAGTTAAAATTTGACAACCATGAATACATACGGACGACAGAATAGTATGCAATTTCGAACGCCGGGCAACGCAATCTTAATTGACGTGAAACTGAGTCTTTTTTTTGGTTGGAAACTGAGTCAACAAATGGTGACAACCACTCCTTTTTCCCAAAACGAGTCAAACTTTTCGTTATTTACTGTTTTGTACGAATTGTAATGACTTACGTGAATTTGCCTTCAGGATTTTAGAGGTTCTAAGGATTCTATTATAATATTGATGTTTATTTTGCATTAGGCCAAATACATATATATAAATTAGAGGCGGATTTGGGATTTAAGTTTAATAAGTTCAATTTAGGTTAAATACATAGACATTACATTAAACTTGACCCAATTTTTCATTTTGACACTCTAACTCAATCTTGTTTCATTTTTGGTTCTCCAACCTCATTTCTTATGTTTCACTTTAACACAAAAACTTTTATCCGACGTAAAAATGCAGCGCGTATACATACTTGCTTGGCCAAATACATAGACAACCCATTGAACTAGGCTCCATTTTTTATTTTGGCACTCTATCTCAACCTTGTTTCATTTTGGCCCTCCAAGCTCCAACTCTATTTCTTATGTTTCACTTTAACACAAAAACTTTTATCCGACGTAAAAATGCAGCGCGTATACATACTTGCTTGGCCAAATACATAGACAACCCATTGAACTAGGCTCCATTTTTTATTTTGGCACTCTATCTCAACCTTGTTTCATTTTGGCCCTCCAAGCTCCAACTCTATTTCTTATGTTTCATTTTGGCACTCTATCTCAACCTTGTTTCATTTTGGCCCTCCAAGCTCCAACTCTATTTCTTATGTTTCATTTTGGCACTCTATCTCAACCTTGTTCCATTACGGGTTCGAAAGTTCGCGATTTCGGAAGTTTATGAAATTTGTGGGTAATTCAGGATATGCACGCACACACGTTTCACAAAATATAAATTTTATTTTAAAATATTTTATTTTTTAATTTTTTTTACGAAACCGACCAACTTCGGTCGTTTTTTTGGCGTAAAAATGCAGGAAACTCTTTTATGCATGTCTAATGCAATGCAGCACAATGATGAATTCATGTACCTACACTCTTAAAGTACTCAATCACTCAGTACTGTATATGGACAATCCAACCCAGAGAAGATCCATCCCATATATATAGATAATAACTGACATTCAGTCACTCAATACTGTACAGAGCCAATCCAGACCAGGGAACTCCATCCCAAATATAATAAATAATTCGGGCAAGATCCATGCCCAAGGAAGTCCATCCCAAACATATAAAATCAATTGCGCTCACCGTGAGGGGGGGGAGGGGGGAGGGGGAGAGGTGCAGACTCCGGAGGGGCTCCTTCACCCCATGCGCTATAATCCGCACGGATAACTTATGTGCTGCAAGGACAACTCACGTGCTATTGTATCAATATCTGGATAATAAATAATAGGGGCGCTCCCGAAGTACCGCCTCGTAGTCCTAAAAGTAAATATGCAACAGGGGAGCTCCCGATGTACCGCCTCGTAGTCCCCAAAGTAAATATGCAACAGGGGAGCTCCCGAGGTACCACCTCGTAGTCCCAAAAGTAAATATGCAACAGGGGAGCTCCCGAGGTACCGCATCGTAGTCCCAAGAGTAAATATGCAATATGGGAGCTCCCGAGGTACCACATCGTAGTCCCAAAAGTAAATATGCAATAGGGGAGCTCCATAGGTACCGCCTCGTAGTCCCAAAAGTGAATACACCACTCATAACCTATGGAACGGGAATTTACAGCAGGGAGTCCTATAGCTAAAGACTGAATACGAAATCAAGAAAAACAGGTAATTCAACTAAGCATATTGCACAAATTGCAAGTAAGAATTTAAAACACGTAGACATGGGGACATTAGGCTAAACATGATGACTACACAATTCCACGAAAACAATTACGTCATAGTGTCTACGATGCGCGCCCATATGCCCGTCACCTAGCATGTGCGTCACCCCCAAGCAAATCATATAACATGTATTTTCAAGGTTTATACCCTCAGCTCTAAGTTTAGAAATGTTACTTACCTCGAACAAGCCGAATCCAATACCGAGCAAGATACACAATACTCCAGAAATTTCATTCCGCGCGTATCAACATCTGAATGCCTTCCTATCTCCTCAATTCCAAGCCAAACGATTCGAAACTAGTCAAACAACGTGCAAATTAATCAAAATATACTCCAAATACTTACAATTTAACAATTTATAAAAATTTTCAACTCCGCTCGAAAAGTCGGCAGTGGGACCCACATCTCGAAATTCTACGAAACTCACAAAATTTGATAACTCATTCAATTACGAGTCCAACCATACTAGTTTCACTCAAATCCGATTCCGAATCGACATTCAAATCCTAAAAATTCATTTTATGAAATTTCTACAATTTTTTCCAAGTCCAAAATCATCATTCGGACCTAACGGAATCATCAAAACTCCGATCCGAGGCCGAATACTAAAAAGTCAAACTTGGTCAACTCGTCCAACTTAAAGCTTCAAACATGAGATTCATTCTTCCGAGCTAATTCCGAAATACCTGAAAACCAAAATCGACGACTCACACACGTCATAATACATCATATGAACCTATTCAAGACTTCAAATAGTTGAAAAGAACGTAATGCTCAAAATGATAACTATCTTGCATCTATCCTGTCATGACCCTTATTTCTCACATTGATAAGAAATCAATTTTGCTCAACTCTTATCTTCTAGTGATCAATCCATGTGGAGACGATAATCATAACTATACTATCTTTGGCTAGCGAGCATAAATTTCGTGTTGTGTTTGCGCTCGTCACTAACCTAAACTGGAAAAAAAAGAAAGAACCGCTCCAACTGTTCAACCCCAAAATAGCTTCATGATAAACGATTGAATTTATATTTTATAAGGTAACAATAATCAGTTCAAAATTAAAGCTTAGTTGAATAAATTGTTTGGCTAGACCAAATAAGTAATAAACGACGATAATAATGCGATCAAAGTAGGTAAATAACGAAAAGAGTAATCTTATTGAGAGTGTTTATGAGCCACAATGCTTAAAATTCAATTGCCCAGCTTGACAAGAGATAAATGCAGTAGCTTATAATTATGAATAAGTAGAGCGAAATCAGAATGAGTTACAAGTGAGGAAAGTGGAGGTATTTATTGCCTAAACCTAACGTTCATATCCCTAATCCAACTTACAAACGTTGCTTTGAGTGGTTATTTACTTCAGAGATACTCGCCGATTGTGGGATAAGCGCTATGTATAGTGGATATTAGTGGATCCAGAATATCTCAGAGGAGGTTGAAGACCAAACAAGACTCCGAATTATAGCTTCATTAATGGATCCCCGGAGCCGTCTTCGGAATGCTTCATGAGGCACCACTCTTATCTCCCCGGAAAGGAACCATCAAGTTAAAGATATTTCTCGCGAGGACAAACTTCCGTTATTCATGTCATGCATTTATCCTCGGAATGACACTTGTCCCAAACAACATTGTGTTACCACGTAAATTATCCACGTGTCGAGGCAGATTTTACCAATACACCAACCAAATGAGAGACCCTTTCGATATTACTCCGTAACTAGAAAATAATCGCGCAGGTCAGGCCAAAATATTTGTAATGATATCATATATGTCAATAACCACATGTTACTATGATACTACTCTTGCAGCAAGTGACGTTACTTTGAACTTTACTATATGATGCCAATAGCCTTTTTGTCTGTTTAGCTTTTACTGTTTTGCAATTGGCATGTAGGGTATGTAGCATCAACAAAGTCGCCTTTTAATTATCGCTAGACGGAAAAAGTCTCAGAACGCGCACGGAATTTAATCTTAATAGTAAATACATGGGAAAACTGGAGTTCTTTGCATTTTACACCCAAATTATATGATCTTTGTTGTAATTCACCTTATTCTATTAGTATTTTCAATAGTTTGCATTAATTTCTTTTATTCTGACTTATGTGAGCCTATTTTTTTTTATTCTGTTTCAAAAAGAATTATCTTTTTCTAAATAAGGAAATAGCTTAAATTAAACTTTTAATTCTACCTTCAATGACAAATTTTTATAGCAATACAAATACTCTAGCATGTTTAACACTATAAGTTTCAAAAGAATTATAGTCATACAAATGTTATGACTTATTTAAGATTACAAATTTTAAATTTTTTTATTCTTTCTTAAATTATATGCCTAATCAAATACGTTCACATAAACTTAAACGGATAAAGTAATTCTTTTATTTCCTTGTAGAATAATAAAGATATTCTTTTTCCTGAATTATCCATGAGCGCAAACATATAAATTATAGAAGAGGGGAATATATATATTTATTTATTTATTAAAAGTTTTGGTAAAAATTCTGCCTCCACTTCGGAATTTAGGGGTGTAAAATGCAAAGAAATTTATGAAACACTGGTGACGCCCATTTCTTTTTCCTTAAAAAACGAGTAAATTTATTCCAAGTATTACACCATTTAAAACCCACCGTCTCGGCACATTCCTCTCTCTCATATCCTCTTTAGGCATCAAAACTTCCTCTCTAAGCATCGACACTGTTCAAAAATTTTGGGAACCACATCGAAACAACCCTATAAAGAACTAACCCCATCTTCTTCTTTTGTTCAAAAAATACATTTTGGGGTTTGTTTTATTGTTAATGTTTAGATCTGTTCTGCATTTATCAATTTCTTGGACAAATTCATAGATTGGTTGTTTGTTTTCTTGTAAATAAGAAAAAGATTTAAACTTTGGTGTTTGTTTGTAACAATGGGGGATTCTAAGAAGTACATTACCGCTGAGGAGCTAAAGAAGCATAACAATTCAGAGGATTTGTGGATCTCAATACAGGGGAAAGTTTACAATGCGACAAATTGGATTAAGGAACACCCAGGTGGAGATATCCCTATTCTTAATCTGGCTGGCCAAGAAGCAACTGATGCTTTCATTGCTTTCCATCCAGGTACTGCTTGGAAATATCTTGACAAGTTCTTTACTGGCTATTATTTGGAGGATTACGAGGTATCTGAAGTATCCAGGGATTACAGGAAACTCTGTTCTGAGTTTGCTAAAGCCGGATTATTTGAAAAGAAAGGTCATGGGGTGATTTATTCCTTATGTTTTGTAGCATTTTTGCTTTTCTTGACTGTCTATGGTGTCCTTTATAGTAATAGTTTCTGGATTCGCATGCTTTGTGGGGGGTTATTAGGGTTGGCTTGGATGCAGGTTTCTTACTTGGGTCATGATTCTGGTCATTACTTAATTATGACAACTCGTGGTTTCAACAAATTAGTACAAATTCTCGCGGGCAATTGCATCACTGGGATTAGTATTGCTTGGTGGAATTGGACACATAATGCTCATCATGTGGCCTGCAATAGTCTGGATTATGACCCTGATCTTCAGCACTTGCCTGTTTTTGCTGTCTCTTCGAGTTTGTTTAAATCATTGAACTCTACCTTCTATGGAAGAGAGCTGACATTCGATTCCCTGGCTAAATTCTTCGTCAGCTATCAGCATTTTACATTCTATCCGATCGTCTGTGTTTCCAGGGTGAATCTATTTATCCAGACATTGTTGCTATTGTTCTCAAGGAGAAAAGTGACTGATAGACTTATGAACATATTGGGGATCATGGTTTTCTGGACTTGGTTTCCGCTTCTTGTTTCCACCTTGCCTAATTGGACAGAAAGGGTGTTATTTGTCCTCATAAGCTTTGTTGTGACAGGGATTCAACATGTTCAATTCTGTCTGAACCATTTTGCTGCCGACGTCTATGTTGGACAGCCCAAGGGGAACGATTGGTTCGAGAAACAAACAGCTGGGACTATTGACATTGCTTGTTCTCCTCAGATGGATTGGTTCTTTGGAGGATTGCAGTTCCAGCTTGAGCATCATCTCTTTCCAAGGTTACCTAGGTGCCAATTGAGGAAAATTTCTCCTATTGTACAGGAGCTATGCAAAAAGCACAATTTGCCCTATAGGAGTTTGTCTTTCTTTGAAGCCAATAGGTGGACAATAAGGACGCTTAGGGTAGCGGCAATGCAGGCTAGGAATCTGCTATGGGAAGCTGTTAATACTCATGGCTAATTAATTTTGTACTATGTTGAAATTTTTTAAGTTTTGTTTATTTTAATTGCAATTGGATATTGTTTTTGGATTCGTGTTATTTGGTTGGAACAGAGAGGAAATGGTTGTGCTTTCTCTGCATGTTGCTATACGATTTGTGATTGTGTTTCAGGAACATCCATCAAATTGCTAGAGCATATTTAGTGCAAAAAAGAACTTGTTCAACATATGCATGTATAATCTGCAGTCATATACTTAAAATATCTTTATAATAATCTCCATCTTTCTATGATTTGTTAATCCTGGTTTCATTACAAGATGATCAAAGTTTGAATCTGGTTAATTATCTGATAGATGAGGCTTTTGGCTCTAACATCATTATTCTGGTCAAACTTTCTAAACAAATTTGTGTGTGGTTTCTAAACAAATGTCTATCACACATTTTGGGATGGTGAGGGTGAAAACTACCGATTAACCCTCCCCATGAAAATTGAATTGGTGCATGCAAGTACATGCACACAACAGCATTTCTATAGACAGTGTTTTTATCTACAAGGAAAATGATATGCTTGCACAGAATGATTTGGAGTGGGAGACTAGTGTGGATTAAGATCAAATTTGAAGGTAAGTAGTTAAACCTTGGCTTTCAATAGAAATGCTACCTCCTTCACATAGTCCGTCATTAGTAGGAGTATTTAGCATTGACTGACAGTGGCGGAGCCACATACACCAAAGGGGTGTCAACCGACACCCCCTTCGCCGGAAAATTACGTTGTATATCTAGGTAATTTTTTAAAAAATATGTATATATATTATATAATGACACCCCTTACTTCTTGATGAGTTTATTTTTTTATGTTTTGACTCTCCTTAACGAAAAATCCTGCTTCATAACCAATTAATTACTAGCTAGCATTGACTGTTAAAGGAAAGTTGGTGCAACCAATTAGAAGATGCTACTTTGTTTATATGATTCTTTAACCATTTACTTTGATCCTTCAAATAAAAGAAGATTATTCGTGCAGTTCTCTTTCTCATGAGATTGTACATAAACACACTATGAACGCTCAACACCCATAATCGCATCAACTGTTCGGTTTTAATTTATCAGACACTGCCGCACTTATACTACTTAGACCATAGCATCATATACACCACCATATTTAAGCAGCAGCCAATTTTAAGAAACCTTCTTATTATTTACGGGGGTGGGGCGGGAGGTAGGGCAGGGTTTAGGAGGTGGGGTGGGAGGCAAGGGAGGTAAAGGGAACAAGGGTGTCTGTAGGTTGAGAATTGGGTCATGGAACGTAGGTACATTGACGGGTAAATCTATAGAGTTGGTGAAAATCCTCTAGAAGAGGAGGGTCAATATAGCATGTGTCCAGGAGACAAGGCGAGTAGGGTCGATGGCGAGGGACAGGGACGGGTATAAACTTTGGTACTCAGGAGTCCAGAAAGGTAAGAATGGAGTGGGCATCTTGGTGGATAGGGAACTTAGAGAGTCTGTAGTTGAGGTTAGACGAGTGAATGATAGATTGATGATTATTAAGTTGGTNTGGGCATCTTGGTGGATAGGGAACTTAGAGAGTCTGTGGTTGAGGTTAGACGAGTGAATGATAGATTGATGACTATTAAGTTGGTGGTTGGAGAGTGCACCTTAAACATCATCAGCGCCTATGCGCCGCATGTGGGCCTAGATGAGGAGGTTAAACAGAGTTTCTGGGAAGGGTTAAATGAGATTGTGCGCCAGGTTCCGCCTGCTGAGAAGCTATTCATAGGAGGGGATTTCAATGAGCATATTGGGTCGACCGCAGATGGTTATAGTGAGGTGCATGGAGGCTTCGATTTTGGGGAGAGGAACAGAGGAGGTACATCGTTGTTGGACTTCGCTAAGGCTTTTGGGTTCGTGATTGCGAACTCTAGCTTTCGGAAGAGGGAGGGGCATTTGGTTACTTTTCAGAATACGGTGGCGAAGACCCAGATTGACTATCTCCTCCTCAGGACGTGTGACAGAGGGTTGTGCAAGGATTGCAAGGTAATCAGATGGGGAGCCTTAACTAAGGATAAAGCCCAAGCGTTGAAGGGGCGGTTGTCGGCTATGGGAGCTTGGAGGAGCAGTGGTGACGCGAGTACTATGTGGTCAGCGACAATAGACTGTATTAGGGAGGCTGCGAGAGAGGTGTTAGGGGTCTCGACTGGCGTATTTGGTGGGCACAAAGGAGACTGGTGGTGGAATGAAGTGGTCCAAGGTAAAGTGAAAGCAAAGAATGCGACGTACCTGAAGTTAGTGGGGAGCATAGGTGAGGAGGAGAGGCGAGTGTGCATAGAGAGATATAAGGCAGCTAGGAAGGAGGCTAAGCTGGCGGTCACAGATGCTAAGACTGCGGCTTATGGTCGTATGTACGAGGAATTGGAGGAAAAAGGTGGGGAGAAGAAGTTATTCCAGCTGGCCAAGTTGAGAGAGAGGAAGGCTCGGGATTTGGACCAAGTGAGATGCATCAAGCATGAAGATGGTAGAGTATTGATGGAAGATGCCCAGATTAAGAGGAGATGGCAGACTTACTTTCATAAACTTCTGAATGAAGAAGGGGATCGGGATATTGTGCTAGGCGAATTGGAGCATTCCGAGAGTCACCGTGACTTTGGGTACTGCAGGCGTATCGAGGTTGAGGAGGTCGTGGAAGCTATGCGTAAGATGAGTAGGGGCAGAGCGACCGGTCCAGACGAGATTCCGGTGGAATTTTGGAAGTGTGTGGGGCGAGCAGGTTTGGAGTGGTTGACTAGGTTGTTTAATAGTATTTTTGAGGGGAAGAGGATGCCGGATNGGAGATAGAGTACAATGGTTCCACTGTATAAGAACAAAGGTGATATCCAGAGTTGTAACAATTATATGGCTATCAAATTAGTGAGTCATACCATGAAAGTGTGGGAGAGGGTGGTTGAAATGAGGGTGAGGATGACAGTGTCTGTATCCGACAATCAGTTCGGGTTCATGCAGGGTCGTTCGACTACAGAAGCTATACACCTTGTTAGAAGGTTGGTGGAACTATACAGAGAGAGGAAGAAGGATCTACACATGGTGTTTATTGACCTAGAGAAAATGTATGACAAGGTTCCTAGAGAAATTCTCTGGAGATGCCTGGAGGCAAAAGTTGTATAGGTTCCCTACATTATGGTGATTAAGGACATGTATGATGGGGCTAAGACTCGGGTTAGGACAATAGGAGCCGACTCTTACCATTTTTCGATTGTAATGGGGTTACACCAAGGTTCTGCGCTCAGTCTGTTCTTATTCGCCCTGCTGATGGACGCGTTAACACACCATATTCAAGAGGATGTGCCATGGTGCATGCTATTCGCTGATGACATAGTTCTGATTGATGAGTCGCGAGCTGGTGTAAACGAGAGGCTCGAGACTTGGAGAAAGGCTCTTGAGTCTAAGGGTTTCAAGCTGAGCAGGACGAAGACGGAATACCTGGAGTGCAAGTTCAGCGCTGAGCCAGGGGAAGTGGGCGTGGATGTGAGTCTTGATTCGCAG
>AWOL01S0052953.1:12507-93279 GCA_000715115.1 Nicotiana otophora
TATATATATATATGCGTATATAATGCCATCTGGTCATGGGTCAATGTACATGTATAAATGAATGAAATGCATGAGAAGTACGTCAATAAAATCTCTCGGAACGGCATAAGACCATTATGTCTTTGATTAATATCATGAAATAAACTTTATCAATTTACGTATTTTTTGAGACCCATGAACAAATGATAAAATAATAAGACACATGGGGAATCAAGAATGTAGATACCCCTAGTATTTCTATGAATAGAGTCATTTATGAAAGTTGCATATTTTGCTCGTTTCATTTGTATCATTTGGATCATGCCAAAAAGAAAGAAAGGATAGCCTTAACATACCTGAACCGATTCTCTTGACAATGCCTCTACCATACGTCAATTGCGACAAAAACGTAACAGTGGATCGAAGTAGGGGAAAGTCCGTAGAATATTCTGGAGAAATATTACACCGTACTCCCTTAGAATCGCAAAATCCCAAAATCTCGTTGCTATTACGCAGTATAATTTTGTATGAAATATTTGTTGAAGCAGAGTCACATCAATCTATCTCACTCTGTAAATGAGTCATATGAAATCTTGTTGAGTCTTTCATAGTAAGAGACTTATTTACAAGCTATATGAAATCCCTTACCTTTAGGATTTGTGGTCCCCACTTTTGGGGTTTAATTAATCCAAAATTTCCCTAACATGCCACCTAACCATCAAAACTAAATAGTCACAATTATTTCAAGGACTTGCTGCCACGTTGGTTGATTACATTCTTATCCAAATATTTGAATGTATTATCCACTAATTACTTGATTAACTTTGTTAATCTCCCATTAATCTATAATTAACTAATTATCCACATAATTAAGAATTATTTCAAATTACATAAAATACTACACACTTTTAACTTACCTTATACACCTTACTATCATGGTCATGTGGTACAAGGTATGTCATTAGTCCATAAATATCGGGTATTATAGCTCGGACCGTATTTTATCCCAAATTGCCAAACTTCAACGAAACGTATTTCTTCGATTCTCTTACCCTCTTACCTTCACGAATTTACTTATCACTTGTTTGAAATTGCATAATACTTATAATCTCAAAATAAATTCCATTCCCGAACTTATGTCTATTAGCTTACGACGAAAATTTAACGTACGAAAATGCGGAATGTAACATCTCATTTCCGAGCTTTAGACAATTTACTTATGGCGTACTTTCACGTACGAAAACATAGGGTGTAACAGAACCACACAATTTTGTGTGTTGAGGCACATTTTTGAGTGGTGCAGCAGATGAAAATGTGCGGACCGTAGAGGAAAAATGCGGACCGCACAATTTTGTCTGCGGCCGCACTTCAGGGTGTTCTGCAGGTTCGCTGGTCCGATTTCGGAAGCTTATATCTTTGGATGCACAAGGAATTTGGAGATGATGCAAAAACACAAATTGTAACTCTTCATGTCTAGTTTGCAGAAAGGTAAAGAAATCATCATTTATACATCTATAGAGAAAGTTATGACCAATGTACCGAAGACTGGTAGTGAAGAGGCTGTGAAGTGCGCCCGCACAATTTTTGACTACCGCAGAACTTGAAAATGTGCGACCGCACTTGGAAATGTGCGGACCGCACATTGGGAGGTCAAAGGGTGTACTATATAACCGAGACCTAGGGTATTATTTCATTTTTGGAACATAGAGAGCTCAGTTTGTGACGATTGTTCGTGGGTTTTTCAAGAAATTCATCAGGGTAAATGATTCTAACTCGGATTTGGTTAACATATATGAATATATCATTGTTTTTATCATCCAATTAGCATTTTGAGATAGCAATTTGGGGAAAATTATAGAAATTTCAAAAAATAATTTTTTTGGGATTTGAATGTCAATTAGAAGTCGGATTTGAGTGAAACTAGTATGGTTGGACTCGTAATTGAATGAGTTGTCGGATTTTGTAAGTTTGGTTGGATTCTGAGAAGTGGACCCCACAGGCAAATTTTGAGCTAAATTTCAAATTTTGTTAGAAAATTAGTATTTTCTTATGGAATTAATTCTAATAAATGTTATCGACTGAATCGAATTATTTATGTGTAATGACCCGACTGGTCGTTTTGAGTATTTATGCTCCTTTCAACTATTTGAAGTCCTAAATAACTTTCTACGAGGTATTATGACTTATGTGAATTGTCTGTTTTGATTTTAAGGTATTTCGGAGTTAGCTTGGAAGAATAAATTTCATGTTGGAAGCTTAAGTTAAAATAGTTGATCGGATGTTGACTTATGTGTAAACAACCCCAGAATAGAGTTTTGATGATTCCAATAGCTTCATATGGTGATTTTGGACTTAGGAGTGCGTCCGGAAAATTATTTGGAGGTCGGTAGAGGAATTAGGATTGAAATGACGAAAATTGAATTTCTCGAGAAGTTTGACCAGGGGTTTACTTTTTGATATCGGGGTCGGAATTCTATTCTAAAAGTTGAAATACTTTCGTTATGTAATTTATGACTTGTGTGCAAAATTTGAGGCCAATCAGAAGTGATTTGATAGGTTCCGATGCCGTTTATAGAAATTGTAAGTTTCAAAGTTCACTAGGCTTGAATCTATGTGTGATTCGTATTTTTAGTGTTACTGGATGTGATTTGAAGACTCGACTAAATTCGTATGATGTTTTAGGACTTCTTGGTATATTTGGCTGGGGTTCCGAGGGGCTCGGGCGTATTTCGGATGGTATTCAGATTATTTTCCTTCATTTTGGCATGTAGCTGCTGTTTGTTGGTGTTTCAGTCCTTCTTCGCGATCGCGAAGATGGAGACGCGATCGCATAGGCTTAGTTGAGGTAGTGTTGATTTTGCTCTGCGCGATCGCGTGAGGTCAAACGCGATCGCGTAAGTTGGGCCAGTATGTGCTATGCGAACGCGTGGAAGAGGTCGCGATCGCATATGGGAAACTTGAGAGGAAGCTGGGCCACGCATTTTCTCTATGCTATCGCGTAGAGCTGGAATCTTGTGCATTGCGATCGCGTGTGATTGTTCGTGATCACGTAGGGTTAAACCTAGTTAGTGGAAAACTGTTCTTCGCGATCGCGTGTGATTGTTCGTGATGGCGTAGAGCAAATGACTGAGCAGAGAGTCTGAGTTCTGAAAATTTTCCATTTTTGATGGATTGGAGCTCGGGAAGAGGGGATTTTTGTGAGATTTTCAGAGGAAACAACGGGGCAAAATGTTCTTAACTCAATATTGGTTAAATTACCCGAATCCATGGTTGTTTTTATTATTTATTGGGTGAATCAAGTTGGAAAATTTAGAAAACCCTCTTGGTTTAAAATGAAGATTTGAGGGTCGAGTTGAGGTCAGATTTTGGTAAAATTGGTATGGTTAGACTCGTGGTTGAATGGGCTTTGGGATTTTATAACTTTTGTCGAGTTTCGAGACGTGGGCCCCACTGGCGAGTTTTGAACTAAATTTCGGGTTTTGTTGGAAAATTAATATTTTCTCATGGAATTAATTATAATAAATTTTATTGACTGAATCGAATTATTTGTGGCTAGATTCGAGGCATTTGAAGGACAATTCACGAGGAAAAGACATTGCAGAATAAAGAATTATACAGCTTGAGGTAAGTAACTGTTATAAATCTGGTCCTGAGGGTATGAAACCCCAGATGTTTATGTCATGTGATCATTTTGGAGGTGACACACATGATAGGTGACGGGCGTGTGGGCGTGCACCGAGGGGATTGTGACTTGGTCCGTCCCATGAAACTGTAAAGTTGAATAACTTGTTAGCTATATGCTCTCTATGTGTTGCAGCAATTTGACTGTAAATCATGTTAGAAATCATGTTTAGATTATGTGTTGGCACTATAGGGACCCACAGAGGTCGTGTACATGTTGAATTATCTTCTAAATTATTGTTTTGTACTCAGTCACAGTTTACTTGTTATTTTATCTCGGTCTCTATTGTTCATTATTGATGCATCATATCATTGTTGTTTGGGCTGATTTCATGATTATTGAGAGCTCGAGAGACTGGAGAGATTTATGACTAAATGAGGCCGAGGGCCTGATTGTGAGATATTATACTATAACACGTGAGTTGTTCATGCAACACGTGATTTGTCAGTGCGGATCCTTATATTATACTATAGCACGTAAATTGTTCGTGCAGCATGTGAGTTATCCGTGCGGATTATAGCGTTTGGGCTGTAGGAGCCCCTCCAGAGTCTGTACACCCTCAGTGAGCACGGGTACCCATTGAGTGTGAGTGCTGAGGGCTGAGACCGAGTGGTTGAGTTGTTGTGACGAGTTAAGTGACTGTTGCCCTGAGAGACTGTACTTACTTTTCATTTGTTGTTGCACTTAGTTGCTATTTGTCATTGTTGTGAAATTTTTGAAAGAATTTATATCCGGATTACATGAATTCGAACCGTATAAAATTGATTTGACTTAAACTTCTGAATTTGAAAACATGTCTATTCTTTGCTGGAATTACTGAAAGTGAACTATAACTGTGTAGCTCATCACTATCTTCAGTTCTTTACTTATTTTTGTTACTTACTGAGTTGGTTGTACTTATACTACACCTTACACTTCGTGTGCAGATTCAGGTGTTCCCGGCCATATCGGGTGTTGAATTCTTTCGTACAGTTAATTTTTCGGAGATTCAGAGGTAGCTGTCGTGTTTCGCAGACCTTGCCTCTCCTTCCCTATCCCTTATTTACTACATTTGGTTTGAGACTATTATGGATCGTATTTTCCAGACTTGTATTCATATTAGATGCTCATGTACTCAGTGACACCGGGTTTTGGGAGTTTTTATATATGTATTTGTGAGTTTTTCTTTCGCTAAATTTAGATATTATGTTTTCAAACTTAAAAGATATGATGGTTTATTGAGATTGTCATCTTGCCTAGTATTGAGATAGGCTCCATCACGACGGGTGCGATTTTGGGTCGTGACAAGTTGGTATCAGAGCTTTAGGTTACATAGGTCTCACGAGTCATGAACAGGTTTAGTAGAGTCTTGCGGATCGGTATGGAGACATCTGCACTTATCTTCGAGAGGCTTCCGAACCCTTCGAAAAATTTCACTTTCTTGTATTCTATCATGCAGAATTGATTCAACTTGAAACATAACTATTTGAATTCCTTCCACGCATTTGTGTGCGCATGTGAGCGCTCAGTGTCAGTTGTGTATCGGTGGCTTGTGATTCTATGAACGAGGTTCGAGATGAGTATTCTGTGTTTTGTTGATGGGCCAGTATGGAGGACTTGACGCCGGGGTTAGACTGAAGCTTAGGCTCGGTAGTTTCGGTTGTGAGAACTTGTACATTTGGACCCCTATATTCGGTAATATCCCCACGAGTAGAATTTGTGGCTCGATGAGCGATTGAATGGCTATATGATAAGTATGATGCGACTGCGGGATGTGTTCAGATGGGTTGAATGTGACGAATAAAGTTTGCTTCTGACTCAAGAGTTTGCTATTGGGGTACTTGATTTCTATCTTGATTTGACGTATAGTCTCGAGTTGTGAGTGTATTGAAGGATCTTTCACGTTGTTAAATGGTGGGAAAAATTAAATTCTCATGTCTTGTCATTGTGTTTGGACTCAAAAAGAGTAAGTGATTGTGTAGTAATTATGTTTGCGAATGGGTATTTTCTAATGTTGATGGCTCGAGAAAGATGATCTTCGAAGAGGCTTAGAGTCGGTAATATTTTATTGGTTCAGGTGCGACATAGATGAATTTTGATTTGATGCAACAATTGGGTAGCAAAGTGTGAGGGAAGACATGAAGGGAAGTGTTTCGCGGTGGTTGAATTAGTAGCAGGTCAAGTAGGAGAAGTAGAGGTTGAGAAGTTGCTTAAATGAGATGGTTTAACCGAAGTAAGAGAGGCACACTAGCATATGGATTCTATGGTAGGGTAGTCGCGCGCCTTGAGAAAGTGTAGAACAGTTTGGAATTGCGATAGAATGTGATTTGGCCTACAGACTTTATTTGGAGTGATGGTTTTTGTACGAAGAAAGATTGAATATGACAGAAAGGAGTTTGTTTGAAATGAAGAGGGATGTGAAGATCTGATTATTGTTTCAGGCGCAATATGGCTTGAGTTCAGAAGATATTGTTGAACTTTCAGTAGATGTCAATAGGAAAAGTGCAGACTTGTACAAATGGTGGGCGTAAAGATCTGACCGGTTGTTTTGCTTTCTAGAATCCCGTTTCCCTAAATAAGACTTCCCGTACTTGCTTTTACTATTTTATGACTTGCGGGGATGGTTGGTTCGGGATTTAGAAAAGTTTAGGTTGAAATCAGAACACTTAGTTCCTTAAGGTTGGCTTGAAAGGCCAAGTTTGACTTTGGTCAACATTTTTAGTAAACGACCTCAGATTTGGGATTTGACGGTTCCAATAGGTTCGTATGATGATTTCAGATTTGGGTGTATGTTCAGATTGGGTTTTGGGTGACCCGAGAGCGTTTCAGCACCTAATAGTGAAAGTTGGTTCTTGAAGGTTTTTGAAGTTCTTTAAATTTGGTTTGGAGTAGGTTTTCATGATACCAAGGTCCGAATAGATTTCCTAGACCGGTAATAGTTCCGTAATTTCATTTAAAACTTGCACGCAAAATTTGGTGTCAATCCGGGTAGTCCAAGTATGATTCGATGCGTTCAGAGCGATTTAGAAACTTGAAGTTCAAAGTTAGATTCAATTTGGTTTTGGGGTGTGATTCTTGGTTTTGCTGTTGTTTTATGCATTTTGAGAGTTCGAGCAAGTCCGTATTATGTTTATAGACTTGTTGGAGTAGTAGGACGTCCCGAGGGGCTCGGGTGCGTTTCGGACCGCCTGGAGTTGAGTTGAAACACATAAGATTTGTGCTTCTGGTTTCCTTCTTAGTGAACGCGATCAGACCCTCACGTTCGCAATGAAGGATTTGGCATACTGTGGGCTGGGGAGATTTTACCCTCTGCGTTCGCATGCACAGGACCGCGTTTGCGGAGGTATGGGTCCTCTAGCCTCGCGTTCGCGTGACTTGGCCCGCTTTCGGGTAGAAGAGGCTGAGATGGGTTGCCGCTGTTCGTTCTTCGCTTTCGCGAAGATGCCTTCGCGTTCACGTAGAGTAGGCCAAGCGAGTCTCCGCGTTCGCATTGCTCCTGTGGCGTTTGCGATGGGTAAATTTTCATGGGCTTGGGCCGTTTGCCTTCGCGATCGCGAGGCCTCTTCCGCGATCGCGAGGCCTCTTCCGCGATCGCGAAGAAGGTTGACCTGGGCAGAAACTTTTAAAAACAGGACTTAGGCTATTTTAGCTCATCTCTTCCAATTGTTGGGCGATTCTTGGAGCTCTTAGAGAGGGGATTTTACTTAGCACTTTGAGGTAAGTAATTTATACACAATGTGAGTTAAATACATAGTTTATTTATAGATAATAACATGCAAATTAGTAAAAATCACGGGTTTAGGTGAAAACCTAGGTTCTTGATAAGAATCAGATTTAACCACGAAATACGTTATGGAATTTAGTAAAAGTTATATATTTATGTTTCTAAGGTTATGAGTAACAACTTTCTTTAAATATTTCCGGAATCCGGGCACGTGGGCCTGGGGGTGAATTTTTGGAATCTTGCAATTTAGGTTGGGTAATCACTTAAATGGTGGAATTATGAACTTTTTAGCATAGATTGATTAGTTTATGTAATGTTTGACTAGCTTCGAGTCGTTTGGCATCAAATTTGGAGTTTTGAGCGCGCTCTTGAATTGGGAAGTAGACTTTGAGGCGAGGTAAGTCTCTTTTCTAACCTTGTAAGAGGTAATTAACCCCATAGGTGAATTAAATAAATGTTTGTACCTAATTGTGTGGGCAATGTACATACGAGGTGACGAGAATCCATACGTAGCTACTATTATGCTATTGTCCGGGTAGTCTAGGACCCGTATCATGCTATACGTGAAATGTTTGTGCCCTTACTTGCTAATATAATCACTTAGTCATGATAGAAATTGATAAAAGAATTGTATAAAGTTAAATTCACTTACTTGAAGGTTTGTATGAGATACTTGACTGTAAATGAGAAACTTGTGTTTTCTTGAAAATAATTGTTATTTGTGGATCGAGCCGAGCGCCTCGGTAGTAAATAGATGCATCTATGGTTCGTGCCACCGGTAGTGCACAATTTAATATTATGTTGGACCGGGCCGTACGACCTCGGCATAATTGCGCATGCTAATTATTTGGAATTTCTCCATGATTTATTATGCTTAAATGCCTTGAAATGTAAGTTGCTAAATCGTATTACTGAAATTTAAGTTATAATTATGAAAGAAGAACTTATATCGTCCTGTTGTTGAACTGACAGTATCATTCATGATATCTATGCTTAGCATAACACTTTTATTACATTATTATTGGCCTAGTAAGTGTCAAGTCGACCCCTCGTCACTACTTCTTCGAGGTTAGGCGGGATACTTATTGGGTACATATTGTTTATGTACTCATACTACGCTTCTGTACTTAATTATATAGGATCTGAGGACGGTACATGCAGTTACCCGCCCGGCGCACATACCTGATCTTGGATCGAGACTTCACGGTGAGCTGCCCTTTCTGAGCCGTTCAACAGCATGCCGAAGTTTCTCTTTTGTTTTTATCTGTCTATTCTATTTCAGACAGTAGGATAGTCATCTTTTGTATATTCTACTAGTTGCCCACACACGCGTGACACCAGATCTTGGCACATATTAGTAGACTTTGATATTTGGGTTGTAATTCAATAGTTATAACTGCTTTTAGATGTTTCCGTCTGTTTGCCTTAAAAATCCTTTATTTATCATATGCTTTAAATGTAAGTAAAGCTTAATATTGTAATTGCTTAATAAACAAAAAAAAAAGGAAATCACTAAGTTGTTCACTATTAGCTTGTTCAGTAACAGTGTTGGACGCCATCACGGCCTGACATGGAGTTGGGTCATGATAGTGGGCGAGCATGAGCTCAGGAGAATTTACTGATAACGTGGTCATTGCACCCAGTGCAGCGTCGTTGGAAGATGTCGGTAAGGAATTCTACAGGTGGGTTATCTCTTGTGAGCAGTTAGCGGTGGCATGATGTTGATGAAGCTTCTGCGAAGAATATTACTTGCTACCCGGTAAGAGGTCGAGTGTGTGACTGTGGTTGGAGATTCAGAATATTTATGAAAAGCTTAACAAAAGAGTTTGAGAAGTCTGGCGGGTTAACGGTGCGAGATTATGGTAATTGAGAAGGAGAAATCCTTGCGGGTTCTAATTTTATATAATTGCAGCTTAAAGCTAAGTGGGGGAGCCTGTTATTGACAATGTGATTTCATGGATATGTGTTAAATTTTAGTTTTGGTCGGAAACATACTTGTGGATCAGCTATGACTTGCAGAGATGGAGATCGAGGATGACTCGAGTAAGGAAATTTCTAAATATGGGTTATATGGCAGTTTATAGGAATACAGAAATCATGGAATGATTAAATTGTTATTTTGAAGAACGTAGTGCACACGAAGTATGAATTTAATTGGTGGTGTTAAGGCATGGTTACTTTTTGTGGGGTTGTTGTGCTAATGGGGCTTGTGCCTTTCGGGCTGTTTGGGTGGTGCAATTTAGATTTGAGCAAAGTGGGTGACTCCTGGAAAAATTCTAATGGATTCAAGATTAATATGTAACAATTGAAAATTTTTGGCGGATTTGTTTATGGCTAACATCTGAGATTTAAGTTGGATGGTGTCGAGACTTGTAGCATTTTTGTATATCATTATGGATTTTATATTTCGGTATCAGGAAGGTGAATAAAACGGCCTTTGACTCAAATAAGGTATTTTCAGAGTGGGTGTTCCGGTTGTGGTATTTATAAAGGTAATTATGATATTGTGAGATTTTACAAATATTTTGGTGGCAATATTCTTGGGTTTGGTGACCTGGGTGGCTTTGTCGAGTTAAAGGAATTTAGTTCTAATAGCTTGGTTATATGCAGATGGATTTCAAAGTGTTCTTGATGGTTTCTACCATGGTTTGAACCGGATATTTTCTGCTGGTATGGGAAATATGTTATGTATTGTGATTTCCTCCTGGAACGAAGCAAGAGGAAGGTTTCTAATTAACAAGGTATGTAATTTGCCGTTGACTCAGAATTGATAATGGGATTCTTGTGCTTGTCACATGATGGCATAATAGATGTGGTGTGTTGTGCGAGATTAGGATTTACATGTACAAGGTGACAGTTCAGTCTTGAAGAAAAGGTAACGAATGTTGGACAACATGGTCAGTTTCAGATATTTCGATGAATGTTATAATTGCTCGGTAATTCCCGAGAAGAGTGCACATTTTAGAAGGCGCATTGTGTTTTGACTTACGGATGTTCATCGGTATTGCAGTACTCACCTGGTTGATAGACTGTTGATATTCAAATTATTGCTATGTGGCACGAAAGAATTATAAAAGTATTCCTCATGGGATTATCGTGAATGGAAGATGTGTTAGTCATTATAGTGCTGGAGTTGTGATCAGTTATGGTGATTCATGTGTTCGATGAATTTGGAGACTGGGAGTTCTCAGAAGTATATTGTTTCGGGGTTACGACCTATTTGAGGTGACTATTTTATTTAAAACACGATGGAGGCAATAGTTGCGTTAATTATTTGTGATAGCTATGCACTATGAGTGCGCATATATGTGAGGTTTGAGCCATTGTGCGGGCATTAGAGCAAGTATTCATACTCGGAAGAATGCTTAGGCTATAATATTCCTAGAATTGACTATTAAGTGTAAAGTTATAACGTTTCCCGTATTCGTACCTTTGTTGAGAACTATCTGGGCTATACTTGAGGTTACAAAGAAGATGATTCCCTAAATAAACGGGGTAGTTACTAATTCTGCATAAAATTGCCGATTTGAAGTATGATAGTAGACTTTGCACATTCTTACACTATGGCGTGCTATTTATACCGGTCCAGGAGCATGAGAATCTTATTTCATTATCATATACAAGTGTACTTGTTTAATTTCGCCTGTATGATATGCTGGGACCAGAGGCCTGTGACCATGCCGTGCGATTCATATTATTGGCACATGAGTTATCCGTGCTGTATGTGGGAATTTTATTTCTATGATAATTTATCTGATTCATTAATTTCATTTCTCTATAATTGTGCACATGCACCTACGTTTATCCTCTTCACGAAATTTGAGGAGTTGGTTGTAACATTGCGGTTGTGGTGGTGCTTGTTGAACTTGCAATACAGTTCTCTTCCTTAAAACATCCCCCATAGTTGGGTACATGGATTGCGCAGTTGTGGCTTGAGTTATATTGATGTGGCGTGTCTGTGGGATAGTTATGTTTAATAATATAAGGTCATTCGACCTAGAATGGGTACTATCAGATTTGATTACGGTATATTCGGGAAGATAATGTTGAAAGTCGGCTTAGAAAGTGATTATGGTTCTGGTTGGGGCGAGATAGCTCCATGACTTGTTGCTCTGATAAGGGGTCATGAGATTTTTGCATGTTTCTTTTATTATCAGCAGTGTACGAAGGTTTTGGAATGCGGTTTGGCTTGATATGAGGTTTAATACTTGTATTTGGTTGGTTTGGAGTAATTACTGTGATCGGGAATGGTGCTGCGAGCATGTGAGTTATGTAGTATGTAATGTGATTATATCTGGGGTTATGGCTATGGCTTGATTCAGCTGGTATAGACTTATACGGTATGTGAGATTTAGATCTTCGAAAGAATTCTGGGTGTTAGAAATTGGGCTCCAAGTTTTGGGCTAATGTTAAATTAATGATTTTCAGTTGTGTTATGTTGTCAGGCCTATATAGAATAGGGTGACGTGGGAGCACCCCCGGGTATGAGCATGGTAAGGAGGAACAGTAATTTAAAGGCTTAGGAACAACTCTTGGCACGTTCGAGGACGAACGTATATTTAAGTGGGGGAGATTGTAACGACCCGACTGGTCGTTTTGAGCATTTACGCTCCTTTCAACTATTTGAAGTCTTGAATGACTTCCTACGAGATATTATGACTTGTGTGAATTGTCGGTTTTGGTTTTAAGGTATTTCGGAGTTAGCTTGGAAGAATGAATTTCATTTTCGAAGCTTAAGTTGAAATAGTTGACCGGATGTTGATTTATATGTAAACGGCCCCGGAATAGAGTTTTGATGATTCCAATAGCTCTTATGGTGATTTTAGACTTAGGATCATGTCCGAAAAATTATTTGGAGGTCGGTAGAGGAATTAGGCTTGAAATGGAGAAAATTAAATTTCTCAGGAAGTTGACCGAGGGTTGACTTTTTGATATCGGGGTCAGAATCCGATTCTAAAAATTGAAATACCTCCGTTATGTCATTTATGACTTGTGTGGAAAATTTGAGGTCAATCGGACGTGATTTGATAGGTTCCGGCGTCGTTTGTAGAAATTGAAAGTTTTAAAGTTCATTAGACTTGAATCAATGTCTGATTTGTGTTTTTAGTGTTGTTGGATGTGAGTTGAAGACTCAACTAAGTTCGTATAATATTTTAGGACTTGTTGGTATATTTAGCTGGGGTCCCGAGGGGCTCGGGCGTGTTTCAGATGGTATTCGGATTATTTTTCTTCATTTTGGCATTGCTGGTAACTGCTATTTGCTGGTGTTTCAGACCTTCTTCGCGATTGCGAAGATATTTTCGCGATCGCGTGAGGTCAACCACGATCGTGTAGGTTGGGCCAGTCTGTGCTACACGAACGCGTGGAAGAGGCCGCGATCGCGTAGGGGAAACTTGAGAGGAAGTTGGGCCACGCGTTTGCTCTATCCGATCGCATGAAGAGGGATGCGATCGCGTAGAGCTGGAATCTTGTGCATCGCGATCGCGTGTGATTGTTCGCAATCGCGTAGGGTTAAACCTGGGCAGTGGAAAACTGTTCTTCGCGATTGCGTGTGATTTTTTGCGATCGCGTAGAGTAAATGACTGAGCAGAGAGTTTAAGTTCTGAAAATGGGACTTCGTCCCATTTTCCATTTTTGACGGATTGGAGCTCGGGAAGAAGCGAGTTTTGGGAGATTTTCAGAGGAAACAACGGGGTAAGTTTTCTTAACTCAATATTTGTTAATTTACCCGAATCCATGGTTTTTTTTATCATTTATTGGGTGAATCAAGTTGGAAAATTTAGAAAACCCTCTTGGTTTAAATTGAAGATTTGAGGGTCGAGTTGAGGTCGGATTTTGGTAAAATTGGTATGGTTAAACTCGCGGTTGAATGGGCTTTTGGATTTTGTTAAAAAATTAGTATTTTCTCATGGAATTAATTCCAATAAATGTTATTGACTGAATCGAATTATTTGTGGCTAGATTCGAGATGTTTGGAGGCCACTTCATAAGGAAAAGACATTGCAGAATAAAGAATTATACGACTTGAGGTAAGTAACAGTTATAAATCTGGTCTTGAGGGTATGAAGCCCCGGACTTTTATGTCATTTGATTATTTTGGAGGTGACGCACATTCTAGGTGACGGGCGTGTGGGCGTGCACCGAGGGGATTGTGACTTGGTCCGTCCCGTGAAACTGTAAAGTTGAATAACTTGTTGTTAGCTATATGCTCTCTATGTGTTGTAGAAATTTGATTGCAAATCATGTTAGAAATCATGTTTTGATTATGTGTTGGCACTGTAGGGACCCACAGAGGTCATGTACATGTTGAATTATCTACTAAATTGTTGTTTTGTACTCAGTCACAGTTTACTCGTTATTCTATCTCGGTCTCTATTGTTCATTATTGATGCATCATATCATTATTGTTTGGGCTGATTTCATGATTATTGAGAGCTCGAGAGACTGGAGAGATTTATGACTGAGTGAGGCTGAGGGCCTGATTGTGAGATATTATACTATAGTACGTGAGTTGTCCGTGCAACACGTGAGTTGTCCATGCGGATTCTTATATTATACTATAGCACGTGAGTTATCCGTACAGATCGAAATATTGATATTATAGCACATGGGTTATCCGTGCGAATTCGGATATTCATATTATAGCATGTGAGTTGTCCTTGCGGATATAGATATTTATACTATAGCACATGAGTTGTTCGTGTAGCACGTGAGTTGTCCGTGCAGATTATAGCGCTTGGGTTGTAGGAGCCCCTCCGGAGTCTATGCACCCCCATTGAGCGCAGGTACCTATTGAGTGTGAGTACTGAGGGCTGAGAGCCGAGTGATTGAGGTGTTGTGATGAGTTGAGTGATTGTTGACCTGAGAGGCTGTACTTTCTTTTCATTTGTTGTTGCACTTAGTTGTTATCTGTCATTGTTGTGAAATTTCTGAAAAATTTTATATCCGGATTACCTAAACTTAAACTGTATAAAACTGATTTGACTTAAACTGCCAGATTTGAAAGCGTGTCTATTCTTTGCTGGAATTACTTAAAATGATCTATAACTGTGTAGCTCGTCACTATCTTCAGTTCCTTATTTATTATTGTTACTTGCTGAGTTGGTTCTACTCATACTACACCCTGCACTTCGTGTGCAGATCCAGGTATTCCCGGACATAGCGGGTGTTGATTCCTTCGCACAGTTAAGTTTTCGGAGATTCAGAGGTTGTTGCCGTATTTTGCAGACCTTGCCTCTCCATCCCTATCTCCTTGTTTACTGTATTTTATCTCAGACTATTATAGACCGTATTTTTCAGACTTGTATTAATATTAGATGCTCATGTACTCAGTGACACTGAGTTTTGGGAGTATTTATATTTGTGCTTGTGAGATTTCTTCCGCTAAATTTAATTATTATATATCCAAATTTAAAATATATGTGGTTTATTGAGATTGTCGGCTTGCCTAGTACTGAGATAGGCGGCATCACGACATGTTAGGTTTTGGGTCGTGACATTTATACTTTAGGAAGTTGTAGGACACCTTTGATCCAAGTAGTTTGACAATAACATATTGGGTCCATGCACTGTATAGTGTGGGTGATTGACAGGGTTGTGTTTTTCATTAAGAGTGAGAGAGGTGAGAACGTAAGATTCGTAGTCTAAGTGGGTAGTTGGTGACGACAGATTTATTTTATGGAGGTATGTAGGTTTGGAGGGTGGGTGGTTGGATGTGGTGGGATCTTTTGGTTTGTTTGTACTACGTGCTAGTTGATATGTTTCTTGTTCAGAAGGTAAGATTCGTGGTCTAAGCATATATTTTTACTTGAAAAAGCAAAAGACGTAAAGGTAGATTACACCTATAACATGACTATGATGGAACATACTTAGAGTTGTAAAATGATATTCTAGTTCCTAGTAATTCAAACAATAAAAATGACGTAATATAAAGTTATTATTTAAAAACCTAACTAGATAACAAATTCCAAATACTCATTATCTATATCTATACTATATTAAAAGTATGAATCCCCTTGGTGAAATATCGTTCTCCTTTTTGACTCTTTAAAGTTAGATTTTACACCAAACAAAATAGTAATTCAGTTATTTTTTTAATAGTTAGGACTTTTATTTTTCTAATATTTAGGACTTTGAACTCAACTAAAATTATGGTTATTAAATATTTGCTTATTTGTTCTATCTAAGAAGTCCTACTATTCAAGAATTTAAATTCATGCAAGCTTTTTTAAATCTCTCCTTATTTGAATTGAATAAAATAATTACTACCACGTAATTATAAGTATGCTTCTTCCATATAGAATAATAATCCTAATAATTCCCAAAAAGAACGTTTGATGGACATACTTAATGTTGCAACTATGAGTACTTTTCTTCCTCTAGATACAAACAAACCAAAATATCTTTAATAGATTATGAAGCTTGAAAGTATAAAGAATAAAGCCAAATATTCTATTTATCGAAAAACAATGAAGATTTTGGCTTTGAAAAAAATATTGTTAGTGTTGATTGGAAGAATTATTTTGAAAATAACATTTTGGTTATTTTTCATGTGTTGAATTTTAAAAACAAATTTTGTCAAAGAATAAAAATAGTTGTTGATGTTCGAGAAAATAAAGATAATAAAAATATAATTATTTAAGATACCTAACAACCTAAAATTCTATAAAGTGAGTTATATAGATTTCATTGCCACATAGTCAAAATTGCACATCAACTTTTATTCCTTTGGAAAAACTAATTTTTTTCTTCAAGCATTAAGATTTTTTCTAACATGTAGAACTAAATCTAATTTTGATTTTAACATAAAGTTTATATTTTAATTTAATGCTTCTAGGATAGTATTAACATCGTCCTTTTAGAATCCGTGAATTATATGAAATTCTATTACAATCATAGACGATTAGTTCCTTACTAATTTGTTGAAATATTTACTATATTTTTTCTTATTGATTAAAGTAATAGCACAATTTGTATTTTCTCATCGAGACAAAAACAATGCATCTTCTGTAGTTACTTGACTTTGTTTGTATCTTTTATGATGAACTTAAGAATATATTGCTTTTTTAAAAATTTAACGGAATAAAATAACTCTTAAATTTTCAAGGGTTAATGCGTTTTTGCTAAAACTAAAAATGAAGAATTATAACTTGTGAAATTGAAGTATCGATATTATAAAATTTTCAATAATTTTTAAGTTGGATATATTAATTGATATGATTGAGAGCTTATATGGGGTATAAATTCTATGTTTATTGTGTTAACGAGATAGGATCAACAAATACTATTTTCAAGAACTCATATTTAGTTCTTTAGCTTTTATTTTATCACTCAAATATAATTTTTATTATAATATTTTATAATTTTTAATAGTTCATATTCATCGAGATAGTGTTCACGCACAACGCGAGTATCATGATACTAGTAATATAAATAGCCAGAATAGAGACAAGCATTTCAAAACAGTATCTAAACTACAACGAAAGAAATTCTAAAATCAAAAACTAACTCGAAAAGAATAAATTAAAGAATTCAAAAAAAAGAAAGAATTCAAAACAATAAAGCACAAAGAATGAAAATGCAAGCATAGAAGCAGAGTAAGACTTAAAGGATTGTTATAAATAGAATTGTATTTAAGGTAAATGTCTATATTTTAGAGAGATTTTAGGGTTTTGTTACTTTGTGGCCAAGTCATATTTTTCCTATAAATAGAGAGGTTCTATTCCATTGAAGTTTATCACAAATCAATAAGAATTCTCTCTTTACTTTTCTCTATAATACTCTTCTTCATTTATTATTTTATAACACGTTGTCAGCATGAGACTCTAACCAATTGAGTAGAGGGCGGTAGTTTAGATTTATAGATGTACTATTGATTAGTTATCTAGCGTTTGAGAAATTAAACCACCCGTGGAGAGAAGATATAGGAATTTGTGTGAGGCTCCTGGGGTAAATACATTGATATTCCTATACTAAGCATTTGCTTCGGTCACCCGGCTTTGAGATACGTGCATGATACTCAACTTGTACATAATATTGAGCATAAAGATTGCCAGTTGTTCCATGAACTTCCTGTAAGAATAAATTATGAACTTAAGGTAAGTATTTTACCTTATTTTCTCTATTAAATTATTGAAATTCTATAATTTGATTTTAAATACAAACAAAGATAATAAAATTTGAGCATAACACTAATAGAGTTTGTGAGAAATTATAATCATCCGAAGTGATAAAATTTCTATGTCTTGCCATGATCAAATTCATGTATGATTATGAGCACAAGTAGTGGAAATCCGTCCCATTAAATATGCTTTATTCTCGTTCCCTTAAGAGAATGTGGCCGTAGTATGTGATAAGTCTGAAAGAAGACAAAATTTTTACCGTGAAGGTATCAATGGATGTGGACGTGGCGATAGACAAAATTATAATCGTCCTCATTGTGGTAATGAGAACAATAAGGATTCTCAAAATAATCCTTCAATGTGTGAAATTAATATTTGTCATCGATTTGACATGAGATTTTGTAAAACACATATAGATGATTATAGTCCATTCATGATGTGAATGTGACAATATGTGATTTATGAATACATATTCATTCTTGAAAAAATATGAACGTGCTAGAGGTTGTGAATATACCACACTCGCCTCTAGAAGGAGGTTTGAGATAAAATAAGAAAATAATTTCATGATTATGGCATGAATATCATTGATCATATACCTATTGTGATTATGCTAAAATATTATGGCAATGTGATTATGATAGGGAAAATGTAATTGAAGCAACATATCTTGCCTATAATGATTTTGACCATGACCATAATGGTATAAATTTCTCCTTGAAAGAGATATTCACCATATGGATGTTGGTGAATATGTGGCAGTATAAAATTAATTGAGAGCTCTGGAAGAGCCAATTATTACTATTTTGGAGAAATAAAATTGATTATTGATCCACTCCCAATCCACACTCAACAATGAGTGGAAGAGGTCATTGGAAGAATAGTACCCAACTATGAGTCGGGGTCGATTTTCTCAGGGAGCTAACAAAAGGTGTTAGGGTGTATATTTGATGCGTGAAGATGAAACGGCTTAAATACACTTCCAATCAAGTTGGTTTTTCAAATTACATCTATAAACTAAACTATCAATAATCAACAAGAGAAATGAAGCTAGAAATTGACTAATTGTTTTTAGTTGTTTTCAAATAGGTAAAAAGCTTAGGGATGTAATATTTGCCTAGGTGTTTGCCTAATAGTTTAATTACATTAACACTTATTTTATTGATTAGGGTGTATTATAGCTCTCAATTATAAGTTACCCACTCAATACCTGTAATGACCCGACCAGTCGTTTTGAGCTCTAACGCATCGTTCGGCGGTTTGAGGCCTTGAGTAGCTTCACTTCAGGTATTATGACTTGTGTGTGGGGTTAAAATTGAATTTTGGTGAGTTCGGAATTGATTTGGAGAGAAAATTCTAAATTCAAAAGCTTTAAGTTGGAGGAATTGACTAAGAGTTGATTTTTAGTAAACGACCTCAGAATCAGATTTTGAAGGCTCCAATAGGGTTGTATGATGATTTTGGACTTTGGCGTATGTCCGGATCGGGTTTTGGTTAACCTGGGAGTATTTCGGTGCCTATTATGGAAGTTGGCATTTTGGAAGGATTTTATAAATTTGGGTTGAAGTGTATTTCAATATTATCGATGTCCGTTTGAAATTCTGAGCCTGGGAATAGCTACGTATGGTGATTCTGGTATTAGGAGCACGTCCAGATGTGGATTTGGAGGTCCGTAGACCATTTTGAGGTCATTTGGCGAAAGTTGGAATTTAAAGGTTTTTGAAATATTTGACCGGCAGTGGACTTCTCGATATCAGGGTTGGATTCTAATTCCGGAAGTTGGAGTAGGTACGTCATGTCAAATGTGACTTGTGTGCAAAATTTGAGGTCAATCGGACGTGATTTGATAAGTTTCGGCATCGAAGGTAGAGGTTTGAAGTTCTCAATTTCATTAAGCTTGACTTAGGGTGTGATTCATGGTTTTAGCATTGTTTGATATGATCTGAAGGCTCGACTAAGTTCGTAATGTGTTTTGGGACGCGTTGGTATATTTGGTTGAGATCCCGAGGGCTTCGGGTGGATTTCGGATCGAGTTTAGACTTGGAAGAAATGTTGAGGCAGCTGATATCTGGTACAATCGCACCTGCGTGAAAAGGGCCACAGGTGCGAGCCTACAGGTATGACGATGTGGTCGCAGAAGCGACATTTGGATGGAGCTGGGATGGTCGCAGATGCAAGGATGTTTCCGCATCTGTGAGCCCGCAGATGCGAGGAAAGCTCCGCAGAAGCGGAATGTGAGCTGGTAGCTGGTGTCGCAGAAGCGGAAAGTCTCCGCATGTGTGAGACCACATGGGCGTGTTTGGCATTGCAGGTGCGAAGTTGTGCTGGGCAGAGTATATGCGTAGGTGCTGGGCAGAGTATATGCGCAGATGCGGCTGATGTACCGTAGCTGTGGAAGGTCAGCTGGGTAGATTGATTTAAGATCGTGACTTTGGTTCATTTTACTCCCATTTTTTACTTGGTTGGGGAATTTTGGAGAGATTCAAGGGAAGATTTTCATCATCTATGACAAGGTAAGTGATTCGCACCTATTGAAAGTTAAATACTTGATTTATATACGGATGTAAACATTGAAATTTGTAGAAACTTTTAGATTTTGAAGAAAAATCTAGAAATTTGGTATTTTTGGATTTTGACCACGAAATTGGACAAGGAATCGGGAATAAATTATATATTTGAGTTCGTAGTGATATGGGTAGTGTTTGTCTTTGAAATATTTTGGAAGCCGGGCACATGGGCCTGAGGATAATTTTTATCGACTTTTCGAGCGGAGTTGAAAATTGTTGTAAATTGATTTATAATGAGTATTAGAGTATATATTTATGGATTTGCACCTTTATTGACTAGTTTTGGAGTGATGGGCATCAGTTTGAGTTGTTGGAAGGGTTTGGGAGCCAGTTATGGAATTTTGGAGTGAGTTAAGTCTCCTTTCTAACCTTGTAAGAGGAAATTAACCCCATAGGTGAATCAAATCATTATGTGTTTCTATTTGTGGGGGCTACGTATGTCAAGGTGACGAGAGTCCATGCATAGTTACTATTATACTTATGTCCGGGTAGTCTAGGACCCATATCATGTTGTACTTGCGATGTCTGCTCCCTACTTGTTAATTTAATTGTTTAAAATATTTAGAAATTCGATAAAGGGATTGTAAAAAGGTTAAATTTTATTTACTTGACTGTTAAATGAGAATTTAAAATTCTTGGAATATTTGCCCCTAATAACTCTTGAATTGGTTGTTTAATGTATTTTCTCTTTTTTGGAGCGGGCCGAACGCCTCGGTAGCAGATATATGCATCTATGGTTCACGTTGTTCGACCCTCGGTATTGCACAGTTTAAATGTTTATGTTGGATCGGGCCGTACGACCTCCGCATGTTTTGTGCATGATATATCTCTAGAGTTGATAATAATTGATATTGCTTTCATTTGCCCGAGATACAAAAATGTAAAATGAAGAAAATAAATTTGGATATTTCTTATTAACAAAAGAATTGTTTACTAATTTCATGAATATTGAGCTTACAACCGTTCTTCGTAATTTATGCTTAATTATATCATTGATATTTTATTTATTGTCCATAGTGAGTGTCGAAGTCCACCCCTCGTCACTACTTCTTCGAGGTTAGGCAGGATACTTACTAAGTACGCGTTGATTTACATACTCATGCTACACTTGCTGCTCATTTTTGTGCAGGTACATATCTGTCTAGTGGCCTTGTGGGCGCAGAGACACGGTTATTGCGGGGACTTAGGAGAGTTACACTTTATACCACGATCCGCAGCCAACATAGTCTCCTTCAGAGTATTTATATTATTCCTGTCCAATTTGTATTCCGGACAGATGCTGTATTTTATTTTACTTCCTAGTTGATGCTCATGCACTTGTGACACCAGTTTTTGGAGTGAGTATGTGTTGTCCTGTATTGAGATTGTTAAAAATATTATTATTTATTCGATAAATTCCATCGTATAATATTTAATTGAAGGAAATATGATTTCAGAAAATTAAAATGAGAACCAACTTAAGTAATTAGTTTTGGCTTGCCTGACAGCGGTGTCCGATGCCATCACGACCCTTAATGGATTTTGGGCCGTAACAACATAGTATCAAAGCACTAGCTTCACTTAGGTCTCACGAGTCTAGTAGAGTCTCGCGAATCGGTACAGAGACGTCTGTACTTATCTTTGAGAGGCTACTAGACTGGTAGGAACACTTCCCTTCTTGATTCCACATCGTGCGATTTGATTCCTTTGAGGCTTATGCCTTCATTTCCTTCCTATTCAATCTTATGCGACGTGAAGCGCTTGTTATAAATTAGGAATCGAGGAATTTTAATGGTACTACAGATATGGTGCAGGATGTTTCTCCATGCGTATTTGATTGGGCTACTGTCGTCGCCTTGCAAAAGGCTGTTATGTCATTGCAGCTCAGTATCAGTATTACCTAAGGTTTTGAGATTTGGCATTGATTGTTATGACGATTCGTGCGTTGCTATCGCACAGTGTTTGAGTAATGGTATGATACTTGTCTATGTGTAGGGGCAATGAATGATTTGAAAGGAGGTTTTTCTCAATGCATGATTCAAGGGTTCTGTGTTTTATTTCCAACGGAGGAAAGGCAATCGGACTAAGAATATTCAGGTTTGGGTTGATGGAGTAATGAGACTTGGTATTTTCGAGCTTGGTGGGATTTTCATCTGTGATGTGGTGTCATCGTCCTTATTGAACGTGTTAAGTTCGCCAGTGTTATGGCCTTCTTCAAATTGCCTTTGGGGCAGAGTACTGTGAATGGTGCCGGGGAAGCGACTGTCAAATGTCGCAGTGTGCATTGGTTCAGAATCGAATCGGTAATCCTAATGTTTGTGGCTCAAGGAGGATGATCTTCGGGGAGGTTTAGAGTTGGCGGCAATCTATTGGTTCGGGTGGTACAGAGATAAATTTTGAGTTAAGGCAACAACTGGGATATGAATGGTGAGGAAGTACATGTGGGAGGTGTCTTGCGGTGGTTAAACTTTTAGAAGTCCAAGTGTAAGGAAATAGAAGTCGAGTAGTTGCTTAAAAGAGAGGATTTGACCAAAGTGGGAGAGTGGTAGAGAAACATACGGGTTCTGTGGTGGGAGTTTTGATGGAATTCTTGTATTCTCACGTATTGGAGGAATTGGAGAAAATAACTTCAGATTTATAGAGGGACTTCAGAATGGGTGTACCAGTTGAAGATGTGAATATGCGCATAAGGAGGGTATAAGATGGTTCGTGGGTTTTCGAGACATCGTGGTCGTGCAATAAGGTCACTCAGGATGAGTGCAAATTGTGGTTCATGACATTTTTAATGGAGCTATTATTATTCCTATGGAGGTCTGGAATTGGGAGCGTGTCCGAATATGGATTTGGAGGTCTGTAGGCCATTTTGAGGTCATTTGGCAAAAGTTGGAATTTGAAGGTTTTTGAGAAGTTTGACCGAGAGTGGACTTCTTAGTATCAGGGTCGGATTTTGATTCCGGAAGTTGAAGTAGGTCTGTAATGTCAAATTTGACTTGTATGCAAAATTTGAGGTCAATCGGACTTGATTTAATAGGTTTCGGCATCAAGGTAGAAGTTTGAAGTTTTAAAGTTCATTAAGCTTGAATTGGGGTTCGATTCATGGTTTTAGCATTGTTTGCTGTAATCTGAAGGCTCGACTAAGTTCGTAATGTGTTTTGGGAAGTGTTTGTATATTTGGTTGAGGGCCTGAGGGCCTCAGGTGGATTCCGGATGATTAACGGATCGAGTTTAGACTTGGAAGAAATGCTGAGGCAGCTGATATCTGATGCAATCGCACCTGGGTGAAAAGGGCCGCAAGTGCGGTGATGTGGTCGCAGAAGTGACATTTGGACGGAGCTGGGATGGGCGCAGATGCGAGGATGCTTCTGCATCTACGAGCCCACAGATGCAAGGAAAGCTCCGCAGAAGTGGAATGCGAGCTGGCAGCTGGAGTCGTAGAAGCGGAAAGTCTCCGCATGTGCGAGACTGCATGGGCGCATTTGGCATCGCAGGTGCAGAGCTGTGCTGGGCAGAGGTTATGCGCAGGTGAGATGTTTTGGCCGCACCGGCTAGGCCGCAGATGCGGCTGATGTACCGCAGGTGTGAAAGGTCAGCTGGGCAGATTGATTTAAGAAAGAGACTTGGCTCATTTTTCTCCCATTTTTCACTTGGTTGGGGCGATTTTGGAGTGCTTCAAGGGGAGATTTTCATCATCTATGACAAGGTAAGTGATTCGCATTTATTGCAAGTTAAATACTTGATTTATATATGGATATAAATATTGAAATTTGTAGAAAATTTTGGATTTTGAAGAAAAACCTAGAAATTTGGTATTTTTGGATTTCGACCACGAAATTGGACATGGAATTGGGAATAAATTATATATTTGAGTTCGTCGTGCTATGGGTAGTGTTTGTCTTTGACAATTTTCGGAATCCGGGCACGTGGGCCGGAGGGTGATTTTTATTGACTTTTCGAGCGGAGTTGGAAATTGTAGTAAATTGACTTATAATGAGTATTAGAGTATATATTTATGGATTTACACATTTATTGACTAGTTTTGGAGCGATGGGCATCGGCTTGAGTTGTTGGAAGGTCTTGGGAGTCGGTTATGGAATTTCGGAGCGAAGTAAGTCTCCTTTCTAACCTTGTAAGAGGGAATTAACCCATTAGGTGAATCAAATCATTATGTGTTTCTATTTGTGGGGGCTACGCACGCACGAGGTGACAAGAGTCTATGCGTAGCTACCATTATGCTTATGTCCGGGTTGTCTAGGACCTATATCATATTGTTCTTGCGATGTTTGCGCCCTACTTGTTAATTTAATTGTTTAAAACATTTAGAAACTCGATAAATGGATTGTAAAAAGGGTAAACTTTATTTACTTGACCGTTAAATGAGAATTTGAAATTCTTGGAATATTTTCCCCTTAATAAATCTTGAATTGGTTGTTTAATGTATTTTTATTTTGTGGAGCGGGCCGAATGCCTCGGTAGTAGATAGATGCATCTATAGTTCGCGCCGTTCGACTCTCGGCTATGCACAATTTAAATATTTATGTTAGATCGGGCCGTACGACCTCGATATGATTTGCACATGATAGATTTATGGAATTTATAATAATTGATATTGCTTTCATTGACCCGAGATACAAAAATGTTAAATGACAAAAATAATTTTGGAAATTTCTTATTAACAAAAGAATTGTTTGCTTATTTCATGAATATTGAGCTTACAGTCGTTCTATGTAATCCATGCTTAATTATATCATTGATATTTTATTTATGGCCCATTGTAAGTGTCAAAGTCGACCCCTCGTTACTACTTCTTCGAGGTTAGGAAGGATGCTTTCTGGGTAGCGTTGATTTATGTACTCATGCTACACTTGCTGCACATTTTTGTGCATGTACATATCTGTCTAGTGGCCTTGTGCGCGCAGAGACACGGTTATTGCGGGGACTTAGGAGAGCTGCACTCTATACCACGATCCGCAGCCAACAGAGTCTCCTTCAGAGTATTTATATTATTCCTGTCCAATTTGTATTCCAGACAGATACTGTATTTTATTTTACTTCCTAGTTGATGCTCATGCACTTGTGACACCAGGTTTTGGGGTGAGTATGGGTTGTCCTGTATTGAAATTGCTAAAAATATTATTATTTATTCGGTAAATTCCATCTTTTACTATTTAATTAAAGGAAATATGATTTCAGAAAATTAAAATGAGAACCAAATTAAGTAATTATTTTTGGCTTGCCTGACAGCGGTGTCCGATGCCATCACGACCCTTAATGGATTTTGGGTTGTAATAACATGGTATCAGAACACTAGGTTCACTTAGGTCTCATGAGTCTAGTAGAGTCTCGCGAATCGGTACGGAGACGTCTGTACTTATCTTCGAGAGGCTACCAGACTGGTAGGAGCACTTCCCTTCTTGATTCCTTATCGTCCGATTTGATTCCTTTGTGGCTTATGCCTTTATTTCCTTCCTATTCAATCTTATGCGACGTGAAGCGCTTGTTATAAATTGGGAATCGAGGAATTGTAATGGTACTACAGATGTGGTGCATGATGTTACTCCATGCGTATTTGATTGGGCAATTGTCGTCGCCTTGCAAAAGGTTGTTATGTCGTTGCAACTCAGTATCAGTATTACCTAAGGTTTTGAGATTTGGCATTGATTGTAGGGGCAATGAATGATTTGAAAGGAGGATTTTCTCAATGCATGATTCAAGGGTTCAGTTTTTTATTTCCAATGGAGGAAAGGCAATCGGACTAATAATATTCAGGTTTGGGTTGATGGAGTAACGAGACTTGGTATTTTCGAGCGTGGTGGGATTTTCATCTGTGATGTGGTGTCATCGTCCTTGTTGAACGTGTTAGGTTTGTCGGTGTTATGGCCTTCTTCAAATCGCCTTTGGGGCAGAGTAGTGTGAATGGTGTCGGGGAAGCGGCTGTCAAATGTCGCCGTGTGCTGTAGTTCAGAATCGAACCGGTAATCCTAATGTTGATGGCTCAAGGAGGATGATCTTCAGGGAGGTTTAGAGTTGGCAGCAATCTGTAGGTTCGGGTGCTACAGAGATAAATTTTGAGTTAAGGCAATAACTGGGATGCGAAGGGTAAGGAAGTACATGTGGGAGGTGTCTTGCGGTGGTTAAACTTTTAGAATGCCAAGTGTAAGGAAATAAAAGTCGAGTAGTTGCTTAAAAGAGAGGACTTGACCAAAGTGGGAGAGTGGTAGAGCAACATACGGGTTCTATGGTGGGAGTTATGATGGAATTCTTGTACTCTCATGTATTAAAGGAATGGGAGAAAATAACTTCAGATTCATAGAGGGACTTTCAGAATGGGTGTACCAGTTGAAGATGCGAATATGCGCATAAGGAGGGTATGAGATGGTTCGTGGGTTTTGGAGATAATGTGAACGTGAAATAAGGTCACTCAGGATGAGTGCGGATTGTGGTTCATGACATTTTGAATGGAGCTATTATTATTCCTAAGGCAAGACCAGAGTAAATTAGAAGAAATTGGATCGGTTAGCAACAGTTGAATTGGCATTATTGTGGCAATGATCAGTTCCTTCAGTGTGTTAAGTTATACATGTGATTTGTGGCGGTGCACGTGAGGCTTGACGATCATCGTAATTGATTTTATTTGGAGGCATTTGAGTATTTTGGCTTGTTATGTGTATACGGATCCCGGAAGAGTTATGGTGGTTTAGACCACTACTTGAGGATTGTATTTTCTGGGGTTATGGGAATTCAGTCGCATGTTGCAATGGTTCTCCTGAAATGAGTTAAGTAAAAGGTTGCTATGTGATGGAGTGTTTATTCTATTAGTGGATCCGGAGTTATGATGGAATTCTTGTACTCTCACGTATTGGTATGTTAGGTGTAGTGAGCGACTTGGGAATTGGAAGTTAAGGATCAAGGTTGCAGTCGATGTCGTCAAGAATGTTAAGAGTTAGAATGAGCGGGGAAGAATTCAGATCTTTAGAGTAAGATGGTATTGTCTTTAGCATCACCTGATATCGGTGTCCTGTGTAAGAAGCTTTGTGTACTGGTTTGCGGCTTCTTGATTTGCTTCACATCATTATTGTGGCTAGCAGTATGGAGGTGCAGATTTGCTACCTAAGCGGAATGGTCGTGGGAGCATGCCCCACAGGGAGATTTGTATAAGTGTGACATGTTAGTCACTGGATTGTTAAAGATTGAGACCGAATATGGAGGTCATGGTAATATCGCAAGTGCGAGAGTTTATGCCTGAGAGGCATTCTATTCCTTGGGTTGTGGACCATGTGAGTTTATTTCAGATTTGACGGCCGTTCTTATGTGTCGTGAATAGGTCATTATGGGCCCTTGAGGGTCTATTTAGCCAAGCATGGTATGATCAGAATCGGTTTGAGGTCCGTGGATGAATCTAAATGTGAATGTGGGCCCTATATTAGGCCGGATGTGTTCATTTCAGCATAGCGTTGTTTTCGGAGGGGTCTTCAGGCCTTAGATGTTATTTCTGTCATCATCTATTCCGTGTAATCTATATTATGCCAGGTGGGTTGTGATGTGGTTTGATTATTCGCACTCGTATTAAGATCCCGGGAAATTTGTGGTGTTGTGAGAGCAGGAAGGCTCTCAAGATACATGTCATTTATTGCACCTTAGTTGTGCTTGAGTTTCGTAGTGTATGGCATTATCTGTCCCCTCAGGATTTTTATTATGCACTTGGTGTGCTTATGGTTGAGATTAGGGCATTTCGTGAGTATAAGCATTACGGCTCGATGTGTGTCTTCTTTAGATTATTATGTGTGGATCGGGTGCTGCCACAGATATGTTGTTTGGATCGGGTGGCATGCTGCCACGGGTATCATGGTTGGATAGGGTTGCATGCCGCAACGGTATCATGTGTGGATCGAGTTGCACACCGCAACAGTATGATATTGAGTACAGTTTCCCCTATCTATTCTTGTGTGTTTTGTTTCTTGTTTCTGAGGAAGCTTCATAACATCATTTTGGTTGTTTGATTAGTTACGTGGGTTGAGTAGTTCATAGTGTAAGGAATTATCTGTCTCCTCAGGATTTGTATTATGCACTTGGTGTGCTTATGGTTGAGATTCGGGCATTTCGTGAGTATAAGCGTTACGGCTCGATATGTGTCTTCTTTAGATTATTATGTGTGGATCAGGTGCTGCCACAGATATGTTGTTTGGATCGGATTGCATAATGCCACGGGTATCATGTGTGGATCAGGTTGCACGCCGCAGCAGTATGATATTGAGTACAGTTTCCCCTATCTATTCTTGTGTGTTTTGTTTCTTGTTTCTGAGGAAGCTTCATAACATCCTTTTGGTTGTTTGATTAGTTACGTGAGTTGAGTAGTTCTTTCCAGAGTTCATTTTCCCTTATGTATCACTTCGAGTTTGTAGCTTGTTGGCACATTGTGGCAACATATGAGACTTTTTGCAGTGTCAGAGGTAGCTTATTGCCTGAGCAACTTGTACTAGGTGAGATGAGATTATTGGACCTGGGATCAGTGCACTTGGATTATATGAGGCATATTAAAAAGCAAATATCGTTATTTGGTTCATAATAGGGTAATGGTCTCTGTCAGGAGGAAGGGCTCAATGATTTGTCGACTCGAAAGTTGGTTATGAATTTCTACACATCCTTTCTGTTGTGGCAGTATTGCGAGAATTGAAACGGGACTTATATGCTTCATGAGGTGTGTGTGGGCATCAAATCCGTGGGATTTCGACTATCATTGTCAGAGGATGTTATTATGGTCATGTGAGTTACACGGTGCATGGTATGAATTCAGTAAAGGTATGCAATCATGTCTTGGTGCATCGTGTAGTGGTGGATATGGTGTTCGTATGTTGGAAACAGACTTGGTAGAGGATTTCAGATGTTGGAAATTGGCTCTAAGGCTTATTTGACTAAATAAAAGGGAGGATTTTCAGGTTTGCTCGAGCTAATGTGCTCAACTTGGTTGTGGTAGCACGGGTAGGTGCACGAGGTATTAAACAATGATTTCGGACAACTCCAGAGCAGTTCTTAGCACGTTCGAGGACGAACGTATGTTTAATTGGGGGAGTATGTAACGACCCGGCCGGTCGTTTTGAGTTCTAGCATGTCGTTCAACGATTTGAGGCCTTGAGTAGTTTCACTTCAGGTATTATAACTTGTGCGTGTGGTCGGAATTGAATTTCGGGGAGTTCGGAGTTGATTTGGAGAGAAAATTTTAAATTCAGAAATTTTAAGTTAGAGGAATTGACTAAGGATTGATTTTTAGTAAACTACCTCGGAATCGGGATTTGAAGGTTCCAATATATTTGTATGATGATTTTGGACTTGGGCGTATGTCCGGATCATGTTTCGGTTGACCCGGGAGTATTTCGGCGCCTATTATGGAAGTTGGCATTTTGGAAGGATTTCATAAATTTAGGTTGAAGTGTATTTCAATGTAATCGACGTCTGTTTGAAATTCCGAGCCTGGGAATAGTTTTGTATAGCGATTCTGGAATAGAGAGCGCATCCGAATATGGATTTGGAGGTTTGTAGGCCATTTTGAGGTGATTTGGCAGATGCGAGGAAAACTCCGCAGAAGCGGAATGCGAGCTGGCAGCTGGAGTCGCAGAAGCGGAAAGTCTCCGCATGTGCGAGACCGCATGGGCGCGTTTGCCATCGCAGGTGCGGAGCTGTGCTGGGCAGAGGTTATGCGCAGGTGCGATATTTTGGCCACACCTGCTAGGTCGCAGATGCGGCTGATGTATCGCATGTGTGGAAGGTAAGCTGGGCAGATTGATTTAAGAAAGAGACTTGGCTCATTTTTCTCCCATTTTTCACTTGGTTGGGGCGATTTTGGAAAGCTTCAAGGGGAGATTTTCATCATCTATGACAAGGTAAGTGATTCGCATTTATTGCAAGTTAAATACTTGATTTATATATGGATATAAACATTGAAATTTGTAGAAAATTTGGGATTTTGAAGAAAAACCTAGAAATTTGGTATTTTTGGATTTTGACCACGAAATTGGACATGGAATTGGGAATAAATTATATATTTGAGTTCGTAGTGCTATGAGTAGTGTTTGTCTTTGAAAATTTTCGGAATCCGGGCACGTGGGCCGGAGGGTATTTTTATTGACTTTTCGAGTAGAATTGGAAATTGTAGTAAATTGATTTATAATGAGTATTAGAGTATATATTTATGGATTTACACATTTATTGACTAGTTTTGGAGCGATGTGCATCGGCTTGAGTTGTTGGATGGTCTTGGGAGTCGGTTATGGAATTTCGGAGCGAGGTAAGTCTCCTTTCTAACCTTGTAAGAGGGAATTAACCCATTAGGTGAATCAAATCATTATGTGTTTCTATTTGTGGGGCCTACGCACGCACGAGGTGACAAGAGTCTATGCGTAGCTACCAATAGTCTTATGTCCGGGTTGTCTAGGACCTATTTCATATTGTTCTTGTGTTGTATGCGCCCTATTGTTAATTTAATTGTTTAAAACATTTAGAAACTCGATAAAGGGATTGTAAAATGGGTAAACTTCATTTACTTGACCGTTAATGAGAATTTGAAATTCTTGGAATATTTTTCCCTTAATACATCTTGAATTGGTTGTTTAATGTGTTTTCTCTTTTGTAGAGCGGGCCGAAGGCCTCGGTAGCAGATGGATGCATCTATAGTTCGCGCCGTTCGACCCTCGGCTGTGCACAATTTAAATATTTATGTTAGATCGGGCCGTACGACCTCGGTATGATTTGCACATGATATATCTATGGAATTTATAATAATTGATATTGCTTTAATTGGCCCGAGATACAAAAATGTTAAATGACGAAAATAAATTTGAAAATTTCTTATTAACAAAAGAATTGTTTACTTATTTCATGAATATTGAGCTTACAGCCGTTCTATGTAATCCATGCTTAACTATATCATTGATATTTTATTTATAGCCCATAGTAAGTGTCAAAGTCGACCCCTCGTTCCTACTTCTTCGAGGTTAGGAAGGATGCTTACTGGGTAGCGTTGATTTACGTACTCATGCTACACTTGTTACATATTTTTGTGTAGGTACAAATTTGTCTAGTGGCCTTGTAGGCGCAGAGACACGGTTATTGCGGGGACTTAGGAGAGTTGCACTCTATACCACGATCTGTAGCTAACAGAGTATCCTTCAGAGTATTTATATTCTTCCTGTCCAATTTGTATTTCGGACAGATGTTGTATTTTATTTTACTTCCTAGTTGACGCTTATGCACTTATGACACCGGGTTTTGCGGTGAGTATGGGTTGTCCTGTATTGAAATTATTAAAAATATTATTATTTATTCTGTAAATTCCATCTTTTACTATTTAATTGAAGAAAATATGATTTAAGAAATATTGAAATGAGAACCAAATTAAGTAGTTATTTTTGGCTTGCCTCACAGGTGCGTCTGGCGCCATCACGACCCTTAATGGATTTTGGATCGTGACAATACGTCTCGGTCAAAGAGTGATTTTTTCCAATTTGGCTTTCTCATGCCCAAGTGGGTATCAACCTAAATAGTTGATATGTCCTCAAGTCGAGTTTTCTCTATCTCTAGTTCAACCCTTTAACTAGACCAGTTGATGGTTGGCTATAATCCCTTATTTTAGTCGCTTATTGCACCCTAATTCACTGCACTTTACTTGTTTTGAGCTTTAATTGGGCGTGTTTTGCACTTATTGTGGGTTTTACGCCTTGTAGGAGTGATTCCGAGTGATGTAGCTGTTGTGGAGCTAATTCGAGCTATTTTGAGCTTTGAAGTCTGAGTAAAAGCCCAAGGGATTAAGCCGGGATCGTGTTCGGGGTCGAGGACGAAGTCTGGACATCAAAAATTGAAGTTTGATCCATACTCTGAGAAATCCCCATTGTAGCGGCGCGTGGGGTGCCGCGCTTGTACAAATTCCTATTCTCTGTCAAAAATTAGCTCTCTGGATTTCCCAACCAATGCCCCGCATGGAGCGTCACCCCATGCGGCTAGGAAAAAGTGATTTCGTCTCGGCTCGACCCTACTTGGTATAAATACATGAAAAATGTTATTTTCTGGACTTTTGACGCATATTTGACCTAAAGAGGCTAAGGAGGAGTTGGAAGAACACGAGCACAAGGATTTCATCATTCCTTCCCCACTCAAGTCCCAAGTTTGGATTGAATATATGTTTTCCTCTACTTTAACTTTATTTATGATAAATTTCTCCATATCTATGGAGTAGTTCCCTTTAGGGTTTGATGGATTTGGTGTTTTGATGATTGTTTATGGATTATAACTCTAGTGTTATGTATTGATGTATTTTTGGATGATTTAACTGTTGCATCTATATTCACTTATTCATGTAATCGAGAGAGGCATAACTTGTGATATCTTAGCATTATATTGATTGTTAAGTTCATTAATTCTTCTTAGTAATCGAAAGAGGCCAGTTGAATCATTGATTAAACCTTGTTAGGAGAGTAATCAAAAGAGGTTTTCCTAAATACCAATCCACCATGCATTCTTGCACATCTTCACGTGCTTAAATTGGTTAATCTTGTGAGGTTGAAACTTAATCGAGAGTATAGTTTTTTGATGAACGTTTGAACTGATAATTGAGTGAATTCGAGAGACTCACTTGAACATTAGAAGTGAATTATCTAGAGTTAGATCCCAACCAATTATCTTGCACATATCCTATCAACCCCTATTTTCTCCCACTGATAACTTTCTTGTTTATCTTTGTTTTGATTGTCGTTAATCAATAGCTTTAGACTCTTAGTTAATTTTAGTTAGAAATCATATAAATCTCAAGTGTTGATCATCTTGGAAAGCAATCAAGTTAGAAACTACGAGAATATTGTTAAAATCCAATCCCTGTGGATGCGATATTATACTATATTATATTTTATTAGAGAGCAGAATTTAAGTGTGTGTTTTGCGCTCGTCAAATTTTGGCGCCATTGTCGGGGATTGGCAATCAATAGTGTTTGAAATAGTTTGTAGTTCTAATTCAAGATTTTTTTATTTAATTTTATTTTTCTCTTTTTACGATTGGTGTTCTTTGACTGTGCGCAGGTTACAGGTTAATATTGGTGCATGACTCGAATTTCTGCGAAGGAAGTGCTACCATACGAGCCAGAAATTGAAAAACAACTGCGACAGGTGAGGAAGGAAAGAAATCTCACCGAGACATCAGAAAATATTGGGTAATCCTCAACAAAAGAACTAATGGATGGAAACGGTGAAGATAATGTAGATTTGGATGCAAGAGAAGCAGCCCAACGACGAGAACAAGTTGCACGAGATGATGAGGAAGCAACTATTATAGATGCACAGATTATCTAAGAAGAAGAGAGGGGTCGGAGAATTGCTCAAAATCAACCCTTGGCTGCAGATCAGTTCAGAAATATAGCTCTCGGGCCTGGGAGACCACTTGGCGATTATGCTAGACCGTCTACAATCAAGGTTTACCAAGTGTTAAACCACCTCCAATTGCAGCAAATAATTTCGAGTTGAAGCAAGGGTTGCTTCATGCTCTTCAGAATTGATGTGTCGCTATAGGGAAGCCAAATAAAGATCCAAACACACATCTAATGGACTTCAAGGAAACTATGAACACTTTTCAATATAATGGTGTGTCATAAGATACAGTGTATTTAAGGGCATTCCCCTTTTCTCTTAAAGATAATGCAAAACAGTGGCTTACAAGCTTGACCACGGGATCAATTAGAACTTGGGAGAAGATGACCAGGATAATTCCTTGATAAATACTTCTTCCCAGCTAAGACGGGCAAGTTTAGAAGAGAAATCCAAAACTTCTGCCAGAAAGATACTGAAACTGTTTTTGAAGCATGGGAGAGTTTTACAGAAATTGTTCAAAAGTGTTAACATAGTGGAATTGAACTCTGGATGCAATTCCAGGACTTTTGGGATGGACTGACACCGGCCTCGCGTAGAACATTGAGCAATGTAGTTGGAGGCCCGTTGATGAAGAAGACTCCAGAGGAGATAGTCATAATCCTTGATGAGTTATTTGAAGATGCAAATCAGTGGCCCTCTGAGAGTGCTGAAAGAAGAAGATCAACTGGTGTTCACCAAGTTGATGCTAATACATCTATGCAGGTACAACTTGATGCTATGGCTAAAGAAATATGGAAGTTGACCTTAGCCTCGATACAAAATGAGTCTCGCACAGCTTGTGATATATATGGAAGAGGATACCCTACTCATGAGTGTCAAGCCTCAACTGAGGAAGTGAATGTTGTGGGAAATTACAACTTTAATGCAATGGGTCAGAAGTACCCATGATTTTCATGGAGTTCAGCTGGGGGTACTGCAAATGCGTGGCAACATAACAACCCCAAATTCCAGGGACAAGGAGCTCCTGGTCTTATGAATCAATAGAGGCAATAGTTTCAGCCTCAACAACCCAATCAGCCTGGTTTAGAAGATCTTATGAAGGCCTTCATTGTGAAAACTGATGAAAGATTTGAAATAAAAGGGGCAGCAACTCAAAATTTAGAGAAGCGAGTGGGACATATTGCAACAATCTTATCTGAGTGGGTCCCAGGCACTCTCCTCGTTGATACAAAAAAGAATTCCAAAGAAATAGTGAATGTTGTAACCTTGAGAAGTGGGCAAGTGTTGAAAGATCCCACTCCGATCCAAAATGATGTGATACTTGAAAGAGAAAGTGGGGAGCCGTTGAAGAATGATGTTGATAAAAAGAGGAAAGGCCCGATTAAAATCAAGAAGAAGAAGAAGGAAGAAAAACCAAGAAGGGAGGAATTTGAGGAGAGCCAGTATATGCCTGTTTTACCCTTCCCTCAAAAGCAAAGTAGAGAAAAGCTAGACACGCAGTTTGGGAGATTTCTGGATGTGCTGAAACAGGTTCATGTAAATTTGCCATTCACAGAAGTGCTCTAACAAATGCCTGCTTATGCCAAATTCTGGAAGGAGATCCTTACAAAGAAGAGGAAAATAGAGGAGACCTCGGTGGTAAAGCTCATAGAGCATTGCATCACAATATTGCAAAACAAACTCCCACAAAAGTGTGGAGATCTCGGGAGTTTTACTATACCTTGCTCATTAGGAACTATAAAGTTTGATAAGTTTTTATGTGATTTTGGTGCCTCAATTAACTTAATGCCTCTATCTCTTTACAGGAAACTGGAGAAGAAGATTGTAGAGATAAGGTCGGTACCAATATCTTTGCAGCTGGCAGACCAAACTACTATAACACCAGAGGGGATAGTGGACGATGTGTTAGTTCGGGTGGATATGTTCGTATTTCCTGTGGATTTTATAGTGGTGAATATGGAGGAGAACAAGGAGGTCTCCCTCATCCTAAGAAGACTATTCTTAGCAACGGATAGAGCTATATTGGATATACACGAAAGAAAACTCATTCTTAGAGTGGGTGAGGAGACTGTGACGTTTAAGATGGATGTAGAAAAGGGGGTGCACAAAGTAAAACCAGCTGCAAGTGTTGAGTGGAAGGTGAAGGGCTCAAAAGAGAAGGTTGTACTGAGTAAGAAAGATAAGTGTGGGGTGTACCCCAAAAAGGCTTATAAGAAGCTATCGGCATAGATGTGTGCATTGGTTCGGGCGTGAGGAATGGATCCCGGCTTCGACTCATACCCCGACTAGACGTTTAGGGATGTTTTGTTTATCGTATACTTTTTAATTGTGTGTCATGGGTACATGCCACAACTTAAAGTGTGGGGTGGGTGATATTTGTATGTATGTATATTAGTTTTCTTTTAGTTAGTTGTAGTAGTTAGAGATAGAAAATAATTGGAAAAAATATAAAAATTGAATTTGTTTTAAATTTTTTGATTTTTCCCTACGATGGATATCATTCGACAAGTTTCTTGAGGGATTAAAGTCGAAATAAAAAGACAAAAAGTTTTTTTTTGTTAGGTAGTGTAACAAGTCCCTCTTGGTTTATCTTTATGTCACGGTTCTCTTCCAAGGGTTTTGTTTAAACTGGGTGTAGTTAGTTTTTATTTTTGTTAGGAGTAGGAAATCTTGTGCTATGATTTGAATAAAAGGAAATATCTCTTGACTCTATTATACCTTGAGAATAGTGAGTGCTTTAGTTGTGGCACTTAGGCTCGATTTTTGACTCTTGCATAAGTACTTTAAATTGTATGATCTTAACTTTGCTTAACTACTTTGACTAGCGTGTCTTGATAATCCAATTTTGAGTGAGTTATGTGTCATGTGTGTGTGAGGTTTTATGTTATTTTGTGCATTGTATTTGATGTTTAGAACTTGCCCCGTGTGTTTGTAAAGTGAAATAGTAGTTGTATTCAGTCTTGGAAGTGATATAGGCATTTTGTTTGTTGAGTCATTTATATACTTTTACCCACCTAATTGTTATGTATCGTAGTTAACCCCTTTGAGCATGTAATCTTGTTTCTTTGGCAACCACATTACAAGCCTTACCCATTTGTTCGAATTGACCATCTATTTGAACCTTGTACCTCTCGTGAGTACTTGAATTTGGTATAAACTTTGTAAAAGTTGAAGTGTAGGGTGGTTGGTTTGGCTTTTGAGTGAAACTAATGAAATAAGGAGAAAGGTGCTCTGTATTGAAAATGTAAGAGCCATTTAAATTGAAAAAGAAAAGAAAAAATAGTTGTATTGTTGTGCAAAATATTCTTTGATAGTGGTGACTCTTGATGTAATTGTGCTTAAAGAAGTAGGGATTTAATGTATATTGATGTGAAGGTAGAGTTTTGGTTTGACATAAGTGTGGGATTTTGAACAATGAAATGTATGTATTAAAGTTCTTAGGGAGGTGTAGTCACTCTTATATCTAAATGTATCCTACTCATCCTGCAACCTACAGTACAACCAAATAAAGTCCTACTTGGACCTTGACTGAATGAGCTCAATTAGTAGAGTAGTACACTACGGGCAATCCTACGACACGTCTTTTGTGGCATATGAATGTTGTTTCTGAGAGTGAGTGAATTCTTTCTATCTTGAGTTCCTAATTGTTCATACACTTTTATTGTGTGTGGAACTACTCTCTATTGTTGTGTGAGGGCACATGATTCATGAAGGAAAGGTAATGCTTGACCTATGTGTTAGAGTAAGTGAGCGGGTTATAAATAATGTGTGGTGTTTTTGAGTCAAATTTTGAGGCTAGGATGTTACGGTATTGTACTTAGTCTGTTTTAAATATTCTTGGTGCGATGAGTTATGAGAGTTATTGAAAAAGGTCGCGTCTGTGTGAAGTGTAGTGTGATTGCTCAAGGACGAGCAACAATTTAAGTGTGGGGTGTTGATGGTAGACTATAATACCATATTTTAGTCGCTTATTGCACTATAATTCACTGCACTTTACTTGTTTTGAGCTTTAATTGGGAGTGTTTTGCACTTATTGTGTGTTTTACGCCTTGTAGGAGTGATTCCGAGTGATGTAGATGTTGTTATAATGACCCAACCGGTCGTTTTGAGCTCTAGTTCATCATTGGCGGTTTGAGGCCTTGAGTAGCTTCACTTCATGTATTACGACTTGTACATGTGGTCGGAATTAGATTTTGGGATATTCGGAGTTGATTCGGAAGGAAAATTCTAATTTCGGAACTTTAGGTTGAAAAAATGGACTAAGGTTTGACTTTTGAGTAAACGATCTCGGAATCTGGATTTGAAGGTTCCAATAGGTTCGTATGATGATTTCGGACTTGGGCGTATGTTCGGGTTGAGTATCTGGTGATTCGGAAGCATTTCGGCACTTAATTTGGAAAGTTGACATTTTGAAGGTTTTAGAATTTTTTAAGTTTGATTTGAAGTGGACTTTGGTATTATCTATGTTCGTTTAAGGTTCTGGGCTTTGGAATAGGTTTGTATCGTGATTTGTGACTTGTGCGTAAAGTTTGGCGTCATTCCAGAATGTTTAAGAATGAATCGGACGTGTTCGTCGAAGTATGAATGTTTGGAAGTTTATAGAAAGGTTTCGATCGTCGATTCGTAGTTTTGATGTTGTTTGGCATTATTGGAGGCTTCGACTAAGTTCGTGTTATGTTTTGGGACTTGTTGGTATTATTGGATGGGGTCCCAAGGGCTTTGGGTGTGTCTCGGATCGAGTTCGAACTAATATTGGACTTTGTGGAATTGTTGGCTTCTGGGCAGCTGGTTTCCTCTTCCGCGATTGTGAAAAGAGGGCCGCAATCGCTAAGGGTTAAGTGGATTGGTGAAATATTTGTTCTATCCGATCACGTAAATGGTGTTGCATTCACGGAGGTCGACCTAGAGGTTCTTTGCGTTCGCATGAGAGCTATCGCGAACGCGCTGAGATTATCTTCTATGCGGGAAGACCAGTAATCCCAATAGTGCCATTGAGAAAGGGATAGGCTTGAGACTTTCCCACGTTGCTTGGTAACACTAAAACTCTCCCGAATACCACTCATTTCTTTCACGGTGCCCAAACCTATCGAACAGCTGGTCGAGGCTCACCAATCTGTCCTCGATATTTCTCAGACTCCGACTGTTGGCTAGGTCTAAAGCATCCAAAAACCAGTAGATAGGCATAGTAACTGGCAGTATTGGCTTCCTTTCGTTGAATGGCAGCTCCATGAAACTGGTGACTTCCTCCAATGTCGGTACTAACTCACAGCCGACAAACTTGAATACCACCTTAGCCGGATCCCAAAACGCTATCAACAGGCGAGTGAGCATGTAATGACCCAACCGGTCATTTTAACTTTTAGAAACCCGTCCCCTAAAATAAAACTCCTCGAACATGCTTTTATTAATTGATGACTCACGGGGATGGTTGGTTCGAGATTTGAAAGTGTGTGGGTTGAAATCGGAACATAGGTTCCTTAAGTTAGCTTTAAATGGACAAGTTTGACTTCGGTCAACATTTTGAGAAAACAACCCCGGAATCGGGATTTGACGATTCCAACAGGTTGGGATGATGATTTTGGACTTGGGCGTATGTCCGAATCGGGTTCTGGATAACCCGGGAGCGTTTTGGTGCTTAATAGTAAAAATCAACTATTTGAAGGTTTAAATTCTTTAAATTTGGTTTGGAGTAGGATTTTGAGTAATTGAAGTCCATTTGGAATTCCGAGTTTAAGAATAGTTCTGTATAGAAATTTAAGACTTGCACGCTAATTTTCGTGTCATTCCGAGTAGTTTAAGTATATTTCGACGCATTGCAAGTAAATTGAAGAACTTGAAATTCTTAAGTTTGAATCAATTTGGTTTAGGGTATGATTCTTAGATTTGATGTTTTTTTACGCGTTCCGAGAGTTCGAGTGTGTCCGTTCTTTGATTTCAAGCCTGTTGGTATGTTCGGACGGGGCCCCGGGGGTCCCGAGTGTTAACCGGATGAGGCTCAGACCAATTTTGGGAAAATGAGCAAGGACTGAAGCTCCCAGCTACTGTCATAATTGCACCTGTGCTTGGACAGTCGCAAGTGCGAGCTCGCAGGTGCGAAAGAGAGGAGCCTACCCAGTCATCACAGATGCAGAGTAATTTGGCGCACCTGCAAACGCTCAAGTGTGAAGGTCTTGTGCGCAGAAGCGGAGGGATGCGCAGGTGCGAAGGAATGGGCGCACTTGCGCTTGCGCAGAAGCGAGCTCTTTTTTCGCAGGTGCGGAACCAGGAAAAAAGGGAAAATGCGCACCTGCGAGGAATTTCCGCAGGTGCGAAAGCTGCATGTGCGGTACCTCTTCCGCAGGTGCAAAAATCATTGTTGGGCAGAATGGTTAAAAGTCGGGGCTCAGACATTTTGAGCCCATTTTCCTCCATTTCCGGGTGATTTCAGAGCTTTTGAGAAGGGGGTTTCAACTAGCAATTGAAAGGTAGGTTAATTCCACACCCCTTGAGTTAAATACATAGATTATAGGTAGATTATAACTAGTAAATCTTAGAAATCAAGGGTTTAGGTGAAAAACCTAGATTTTTATAAAAATGAGATTTTAACCACAAAAATAGATATGGAATTGGGTAGAAATTATATATTTAAGTTCTTGAGATTATGGGTAACATTTTTATCCGAAAATTTCCAGAATTCGAGCACGTGGGTCCGTGATGAATTTTAGGAATTTTACCATTTTGGATAAGGTAATTTATTTAATAGATAAATTTCGAATCATTTAGCATATATTAATTATTTTGTATAATATTTGGATAGTTTGGGATTTTCGGCGTCGAATCGAGAATTCAACGCGACGTGTTAATTCAAAAGTGGACTTTGAGACGAGGTAAGTCTCTTGTCTAATCTTGTGAGGTGAAAATTATCCCATATGGATTAAATTAAATAATTGTTGCTAATTGCGGGGGCTACGTATGCACGAGGTGACGAGAGTCCGTACGTAGCTACTATTAATGCTAAAGTCCGGGTAGTTTAGGACTCAAAGCATGAATTACATGTGTGCATTGTATTCTTTGTTTAATTAATATTAATTGATATATATGAATATATTGTGAATTGTCAGATAAAGATATTAAAGGATGTGAATCTCATATGCTTGATTTTCTGTTTTAATTAATTAATTGTTAAAATAAATGGTTCTTCCTCCCAAATTTACCTTATAATAAATATACTCTCCTTCCGGAGGTGCATAAGAAAATTTTCTCCTTTCTTGTGGAGCGGGCCGAACACCTCGGCAGGATAGATGCATCTATAGATCACGTCGCACGTCCCTCGGTAATGTACACGATACTCTGGATCGGGCCGTACGTCCTCGGCAGAAATCGTGCTTAATAATAATAATTACATGATACTTTAATAGTTATTTCAAGCTTGCGAAGCTAATTGATAAATTGGAGAATCCTTGAAATTTCATGAATTATTATTCCTGCTTGTTAAGGAATTAATTATTATTCCTGTAAATGAGATTAATTGATAAATTAGAAATTATTTGAATTTAAGGAATTTAATTAATATATTGAGAATTGTTGCATTTGAAGGAATATGATTATTTTCGCTGGTTAAATACATTATTGTAAATTCTATGAATCATGTTGATTTAGATATTCTAGTTGTATTTCAGTTATTATTATACCCATAGTGAGTGTTAGAGTTGGCCATCTCGTCTCTACCACTTCGAGATTAGGCTTGATACTTACTAGGTACACGTTGTTTACGTACTCATACTACACTTGCTGCACATTTTGTGGAGGACCTGAGGCAAGTACCTGTGGGGGACCTATCGTCTTACACTCACGTTATCCAGGGGCATAGTGGTGAGCTGCCTTTCTGAGCCGTTCTGCAGCTACTAGTGCCTCTCCTTGTATTTTTCATTCTGTCTATTTTTATATCAGACAATATTTGAGGTTTTGTATAATCTACTAGATGCTCATACACTTGTGACACCAGGTCTTGGTACACACATTGGTAGAATTTGGTGTTTTATTATTTTTCTTGGTTTAAATGTTGTCAATATATGCTTCATTTATTAAGTTGGCTTGCCTAGCTGTAGTGTTGGGCGCCATCACGACCTATAGGTGAAATTTGGGAACGTGACAGAGCACCTTTTCCACTCGGATGTTTAGCAAAGCGGCTAGTGCCCCCAGGTGCGTTCGAATATCATCTTCGTGTTCCCGGCAAATGTTCTTCCACCACTGCTTCAACTTGTGTGGCGCTCCCATCACCATGTTAATCTCAGGGATGTTTTGGTTGATTTCCATTTTCTGAGGTGGGTAAAAGAAAGGTGTTTGGTAAGTGTTTGCTTCAGATCTTTAAGTGTCTTTTCAGGTTTGTTTGTCTTTCCACATAAGTCATGTTGTTAGGTGCATGACCCGTTGACATTACGGTGGCTTTCCTAATCTTGTGTCGATGCCAAAGACCAACTCACCTAAGGTTTATGAAGTATGACCTATTCTTTCTAGAGTAGAGTGTTTCCTACTTTTGAATTGGACTGAAGGCTACGAGAAGTTATGTCAGTTGACCCGACAAAGCCATTCTCTTAAACTAGAGAGTTTTGAAAAGAAGGTTCAGAGGGGTGTAAAAGACAACTCTCGCGTTCCATTGTGTGTGATAGTGTACAACCAAGACTCGATAGGAAGAAATGTGATGACATTATATATAAAGCAGTAAAAGATAAGAGTGTAGCAGCAATAAGCATAGGAATAAGTATAAAGAGCAAGCAAAGCAGGTAAGCATGTAATTGCAATTTTATCTACTATTAAGGCAATCCACAAATAAATCTAAATGCCAAATTTAGTCTAAGTATGCTAAGGTCAGAACCTAAGTGTGAACTCCCTAGTAGATTCACCATGTTGTTGCACCCTATTTTGCACTAGTCAAAATAAGATTCAACTTGTATTTTCTCTGTTGTTGATGAAAAAGAGTCGCCACCTAATATTTAAAGATATACTAGGTACCTATTTAATTACTAAGTCATATTCTTTATTAGTCTGCTACCCGGTAAGCTTATGGGTAAGGGTTCTTGTTCTTCTAAGGGGAAGGTGTTAGGCACCCCTTAAAATCTACATGCGGTAGCTCCATAGGACTTAGACTAGGTTTGGAATCTATTATTTATACTATGCCTTAACTAGTGTTCTAAAGATATGACTTACCGTATATTAGGACATCATTCTTACAAAGGGAGGGTGTAATTTGAAATGGTATGAATTTATAGAGGAGAATAATGCTAGTGCATATATACTTGAAAAGACCTTTTGAAAGAGATATATGATGTTCGTATCTAAGAAAGTATGTGAAAAGGAGAACTGAATTAAAACACGTGTTCCTAAAGCATGGAGGTGTATATTGTTCTAATGAGATGAAGGTGCTATGGGAGTAAGACTAAGATATACCTTGATTTTAAACTTGAAGAAAAACCATTTGAAAATCTTTTGGGCGACAACACCTTTTTTTAAAATGATTTGATTTCCCTTTTGAAGATAAAGCTTGTGTTTCAAATATGATTTTCCCTTTTCTGAAAGTGGAGTTGTCGTCTCTTACTAAGCTTTTGTTCTTCAAAATCCTATAAGATAAAAAAAGTTAGTGAAAACATAGTAATTTAATGATATATACAACTTATAATTAGCGAACGGGAGATTAGTTACTAACTAATACTTCTTTTAGTCCTGTATTATTTAAGGCTTGCCTAAGCTTTTTATGACTTAAGATATAAAGTAAAGCATTCAATCTAATATATAATTGTTGTATACATGTGAAATAAAATAACTACAAGTACGCATCAAAATGCTACAAGGCAGTAAAACTAAGGCAATGAAGAAGTGAGTAATAAAGGAGTTAAAGGAGAGGATTGGACTCTGGTATTTGGGCCTCAAAGAGGCAGGCCCAACAGTAATAGGGACTACGACAGCTGACTTCAAATTTCAAAAAAAGAAAGAGAAGGTCATTAGATACATATTTTGTATGTTCAAACATGCATGGAACACATAAGTAAATGATTGAAGTAAAATATATAACAAGCTATCAATACTCAAATACTATGAGAACCTATACTAATGTGACAATTGTATATGGTAGATAATTTACATTGAAAACCTTTCGTTTTCATTAAACACTAAACCCAAAGAGAATAACAAGTGTCAATGAATTAAGGGCTAAGGAGAGGGTTCCACTCAAGGTCGATGCTCCCTTTGAATCCCCTGACACTTCAAGGTTCTCAAGGGTCTCAAGGCCCAGGGCAATGCTTGTGTCGGGGAGAGTAGCCCAATCTAGAGTTAAACTCTAATCCTAAACACCCCTAACCGCTAACGACTCATTTTTCTCCATAGGTTTAAGTGCCAATGAGGCTCTTTCAATGTAAACCAACTACCATAATATAACCTACCTCAGAAGTATACTTCTCACTTGATAGAATAACATAAGGACATAGGAACGGTTTTATTTTATGACTACATTTCCAATACTAAATGGATAAAAAATATATTAAACAAGTCTGAAGGCCAGATTCCAAACACACATAGAGGTAGGAACACTATAATATTACTGCTAAAGCAACAAACACTTGACATCCCATCTTGAGGATAGATAAATAGCATTCAAATATATAGCAACCTAGAAAACACAGATGCTTCGGTCCTAGCAGACTATCCACAGCCAGGTCTTGCCACCAGCACATGTAATACTACTTGGAACTCTATAAAGCATTAATAAAGATTCAGACAAACAGTCATAGTTAACAACCTCTACAGGTGTTATCAAAGATACCAAAACATAATCAGAACCCTTAGCATGACTACAAGTTCACAGACTCGCACATGGAATTCCTAGAGGTGTTTGAGAAGATCACAGATTATCAATCATACTTCATTTGTAATTTATGGCAGAACCACATCTTCATAAGAATACTAATCTTATATTGAAATAGGTAATCTATCATGACCAAACAGTAGCAATAAGAAGTTCTCTTAGGATTTACAGATCAGGTTTAGTTAAGATTAGCAGGGAAAGAGAGGACTGAGTGAAATTTCAAAACAAAGTACAGGAACATGAGATCATGAAGACAAACTACATGCAACATTTTAATCAGGTATACATAGATACTTCATATGAGGTTATGATCTTACACAGACATGGTGAGTTTCACCTATTATGAGACCAAGTCAGCAATGTCATAAAGGGTATTAGAGATAAGGAAATTATTGCACCAAATAGGTTTAACTCAGCTATACAGACTGAGATTTACATCTAAACACGAGGCAGTTATGCTCAGCTTGAAAACATTTATCATTCAACTTTAACATACATGACTATAACCTATTTTTATGAAAGGATAACTTGATCATAATAGGATATATGCAGAAGGGTTACTGATATTCATAAAGTTCACCTTAATGAGACTGTTTCATATAGAGAGACCTAAATATGCAACTAACAGTTAGATACAAACATATAACTTTCATAGCAATGACTCATAAGCTACTCTTAGAGTCAGCAAACACTTACATAAAGAAGGAAATCATTTAAACATTTAAACTTCATATGCTTCAGCTAAATTGTGAAGGATTAAACTGTGATCTTTCAGGTTTGTTCTAGTTAGAATTATCAATCAACAATCTCGACTACTGAACAACAAAATGCAGGGAATAGTGTGGTAGAGATAGAGATCACAACAGAATCATTAAAGAAAATCTGAAGTCTTGGGCAAACATGAGAAGCCATTAAGGCATATTAAGGAAACTTAATCATGTAGACTATTTGAAATCAGAATGAAAGTCATTAAGGTCCCATAACAACTTAATCAATACCAATTAGAGATACTCAAAAGTATGACAAATGACCACAAGTTAACAATACATTATCATGAAGTGAAAATAACATATATACACTAATGACAAACATCATAAACAAACACAATTAATAAAAGGTAACAACATATTCGTGATACTTGAATAAAACAATCAAAAGAGAAAAGTTGGAGGTGTACTGACCTTCTCTAGGGCAGCAGACGGAACATAGATTCTTTCTAATTGCCTAGGACCCAAAGCTTCAAGCTTGAGCAGTGAAAGCACTCAGAATCAAAGAGAGGAACCAAAAATCAGTAAGAGAAACTAAACTTTTGTGAAATCTTAATGTTGTTTTTTGTGTTCGTGTTGGGTCTGGTCTTTTTTTCGTCTATTATGTGAGAGCATTGAAGGCTCCTTTTAAAGTAGAATTCAATGCCTCTAGGGTTCAATAAAATTCAAATTAGATAGTGAAAGATGACGATAAACTGATAGTATGAGCAAACTAAGTGAAATCAGAGAAGAGTAGAGGGGAAAACAACGAGAAGTTCTACCCGCGGGGAGAGAGATCGATTTTTGAAGGCAGAAGACAATTGGTCAAGACTCAAAACCTAGAGGTCACTGACTTTGACCTCTGGGCAAATAATACTCATAATGAATCCTCTTAAAAACTCCACGCATGCTCCCATTTGACGGAGCAAGAGAAGATTTAAGCGATTTGGAGTTACATCTTCAAGCTAGGGTTTCATATTTGAGGGGTTTTGAATCTAATAAATGAAAATGGAAAGTGAATCACTGGCCTCACAACCTAGGGACAAAGCGAATGATTCTGCAAGTGCTTCAAATTTGGTGCTTCAGATTTGAAGAGCTAAAGGGAAAGGTCAGAAGGATTATCGGATGAGGAAGTGAGGAAGGACGATTTGGTGAAGGGTTTTGTGACTTTGCACTGATTTGTGCAAGGTTCCATGACTGATAGGGTTTAAAGGGATGAGAGAAAAGAGAGAGTTTTGGGAAAGGGGGCGGCTGGTCTTAGGAGAGAATGATTAGGGTTAGAGATCGTCTCTAGGTTTAAAATAGGAGATGGAACGGGAGCCGTTGGATCATTGTGATCAAGGCTCTGATATTTCGGAGATAAAAATATTTATTGAAAAAAAAAAGGCAACCATTGGATCTCTTTTAATCCAACGACAAAGATAAATCACCGATGGAAAAATTAGTTTAATTGTGAACCGTTAATCATTTGGATCAACGGTCCGGATGTAGTGTGTTTCTTGTGTGAGTGTTTGAGAGCGATGACATGGCACGCTGTGATTGGTTCAAATATGATGGCATGGATTGCCAAAGTAGAAACAGAGGGGTGGACGTGGATTGGGTATTTCCGGATGGGGCATGGGTCTTTAGATGGTTTTGATTTAAAGAATGGCAATTTGTGTTTAATTAAGAATTACAATTATAGTCTTTAGCCTCTTTTTATCCTCTTTATAATTAAATTAAATAAGCTTAATAATTTTCAATAAAATGTAGTAAAATTATAATTGTTATATACATTACTAACTATTTTGATTAATTGTTTATACATACTTCATTTTTAGCATTAATTTTGAATTATTAACATAGTAGTCTAATTAACTAGAAATTAAGGAGTAATTCATTAAATTAATCGTAAGGACTATGTGATGTATATAAAAGCTATTTTAATAATCTTAAAATAGTAAGCATATTTGTAATTATGTAATACTTAACACTAAGTGGTTAATTTCAAAGATAATACTTAGTTAATTTGTAGAAATAGCTATTTATTAATAGAAAATACTTTCAAAATATTTTTTGTAATTTATTAAGTATGAGTAAATTAATTTTAAAAGGGAAGGTTAAAATTGGTCGTCAACAATGCTGAAGGCAAAACCAGAACTGGAGTTGTGGTCAAGGCAGTCTTGAGCTTCTGAACTCTCTCCTCACACTCGTCCGACCACCTGCATGGAGCACCCTTCTAGGTCAACCTGGTCAAAGGCGCTGTAATGGACGAGAAACCCTCCATGAAGCAATGATAATATTTGGCCAAGCCAAGAAAACTCCGAATCTCAGTAGTTGTAGATGGTCTGGGTCAACTCTGAACCGCCTCTATCTTCCTTGGATCCACCTTAATCCCCTCACTGGACACCACGTGCCCCAAGAAAGCCACCGAACTGTGCCAAAACTTACACTTGGAGAACTTAATATAAAGTTTCTCCTCCCTCAACCTCTGTAGTACAATCCTCAAATGTTATGCATACTCCTCCTGGCTAGATGAGTACACCAGGATATCATCAATAAATACTATGACAAATGAATCAAGATATGGTAGGAATACACTGTTCATCAGATGCATGAATGTTTTTGGATGTTGGTCAGCCCAAAAGACATCACAAGGAACTCATAGTGACCATAGCGGGTCCTGAATACCATCTTCAAAATATCCGAGTCCCGAATCTTCAACTGGTGATACCCAAACCTCAAATCAATCTTAGAGAACACTCTCTCTCTCTCTCCCTAAAGCTGGTCAAATAAATTATCAATGCGTGGCAAAGGATACTTGTTCTTAATTGTAACTTTGTTCAATTGCCTATAGTCGATGGACATCCGCATAATACAATCCTTCTTCTTTACAAACAGAACCAGTGCACACCAAGGCAACACACTAGTCCTAATGAACCTCTTGTCAAGAAGCTCCTGAAGTTGCTCTTTCAATTCCTTCAACTCTGTTGGTGCCATATGATATGAAGGAATAGAAATGGGCTGAGTCGCCGATACCAAGTCAATAGAAAAATCAATATCCCTATCGGGTGTCATGCCCGACAGGTCTACAAGAAACACATCCGGAAAGTCACACACTACCGGAACAGAATCAATAGTAGGAGTATCGGTAGGAACATCCCTCACAAAGGCCAAATATGACAAATACCCCTTCCAAACCATCCATTGGGCCTTCAGATATGAAATCATCCTGCTGAGAACATAATCCAGAGAACCTCTCCACTCGATCCTTGGCAACCCCGGCATCGCCAACGTCACGATCTTAGTGTGACAATCCAGAATAGCATGACCTAGGAACAACCAATCCATACCTAGAATCACGTCAAAATCAACCATACTAAGCAATAAGAGATCAACTCTAGTCTCTAACCCTCCAATGTTCACCACACACGATCCACAATAATAGTATAGCCCACCGGCGTAGATACGTGAACGGATGAAACTAAGGACTCACGAGGCATATCCAAATAACGAGTAAAATAGGATCATTGCCGCGCCCCGTTTTCTCGCAAAAGCGGGTTTCGACATGTGACAACTCTTTTAAAATGGGTATTAAAAGAGAAGATTCGCTACCTAACGGTTTAAGGTGCGTTAGGGAACCTATTTGCAAATAACTCTGTTTGACTAGTCAACGCCACCAAAGATCGGGTAAGGGCTCAAATTACCTCAAAGAGAATGTTTTAGGCACTCTTCGAGGTCCACAATTGTGGGTCCCGACCGAACTTTAAACTATGTGGATTATGTAATTAGATTAGGTGATCAAATAAATAAAGGGAAATTTAGAAGTCGAAGAGTCTTATTAAGGCACATGAGAATCGGCACAAACCTTAATGACTATAGAGATACAACTACATTCATCTATGTTAAATGACTAAGTGTAAATAACAAATAAAGAAAAGGGAGGGGGGTCCTAAGTTTTTTAGCCTAAAGGATCACCCCGTGCAACATAAATAATACTTCGCAACTCCTTTGAGGTAGGGGTTGCTCATATTATTCAGCGAGAATAGACTATCATCTCTTGTTACACGATTACTATGTTAAAGTTATTTACCTAAAGGCGCTCTAATTCAACTCTAGGTCGTACCCTATGTGTGCACTACCCGTCCCATACCTATGGTCCAAGAGGCTTTGGACCTCTATTTGGCTAGTTCTAGACTTCTCCTAGGTTGCTCAGAATGATAAAAACTAGGCAACATTCAAAACATTCAAGACTTCACATAAAGACAATTAGAGGCCTAAGTTAGCATCCACACATAAACAATAAATGCACACGGGCAGATTCAGCAATAGGTAGTTTTCAGGATTAAGATGCATTATAGCCGTTAAGTCCTATGAGCATGATTTCTATGTGATTCTGGATCCCAGCATTATACAGGTAGGTAGTATTGCAGTTTCTGGACTATCGTATGGGCAAATTAAAGGTATTACAAATCTATAGGCATGATCTCTAGTGATCTGCATAATGTGGAAGCGAAACGATCCCAAAACTCTGAATTACCAATGCTGATTTTATAGACATGTTTCTTAGGTAGGCGATAGTGTCCTATAGGCAGGATTTCTAGCAATGAACAACTGTAATTGATTTTATATACTTTATCCCTATAGGTGTGTTGTCTAAGTATGGAAATGCGATGAAGTAACAAAGTAATAGATTAGTTGATTAAGATCCTATAGTCATGATATCTGAAGGAGCAACGTGCTAAGAGCAATAGAAGCAGTTGATTGATTGATTAATTGAAACCCTATAGACATAGTATCTAGATGGAAATTAGCAAACATGTGTTATTGTATCCTATAGGCATGCCATCTAAAGCATTTAGTAGTGCACATGGAAACAAGCGTAGGAATTACTTTAGCCAACATGTTTGACAAGTTAAATGCAGTGTGTGTGTGTGATTCCTATAGGCATGAATTCTATTGGTGTGTAGCACACTAAATACATATAAGCCATGTTGAACGAAATAGCAAATAGAATACATAGACCATATAAGCATGTTTTCTACCCTTTTATGCAAGCATTAGAATACCCCAGCCCCCTTTTATTAATCTCCCCATCATTCAGTTCACAAATCATTACAGGCCCAAAAGAAAATAATACATACTTAAAGATGACAAACTATAGACTAAACAAGTACAAGCTCGCTAAGGAAATCACAGGCCCAATACAAGGTAACCCGGGGATATCCCAGGCCTTCAACAGCAGGACCAAACCACAGGCTCACAAGAAAACAACTAGAGTGCCCCTAAATCCTGTGACCAAGTCCAACAACACATATAGCCCCTTCCAGGCCCAACAAATAATTTACTTACCTAAATGGATGCCAAACGAGTAACAAACGACTCATAATATTAATTGGACAACTCAAACACTTAGTTCTTAAAAGTGAAACTAGCAGAAACTCTGGTCAAGGTATATAAACAAAATCATGCTAAGTTGGAAGGCATTCAAGACACATATAAGGCAAATTTATGCTCATAATTCTAGTGACAAGTTTGAGCGTGATCTATTTGACTACATAGGATAGTAAACCATTCTAAAACGTTTCTATAAGGAGGCATGATTCAGAGTCAATCTAAGGAACCCAAGATGAAGGTCTAGCAGATTCAGGCAAGAAGCAAACAAAGTACAACCAACACATAGAATGATCATCATAGAAAACCAATGAAAAGAACAACTTAACAGAGCAAAACTCATGATCAAGTGACTGCTTAATGGAACAGGGAAATCTTAGCATGCAGAACACTAATCATAATACGAGAAGTATGTCAATCTTCAGAATCAAGATAGGCTAGGAGAGGAGAGACTGGTTATGAGGTTTCCTAAGGTCCTAGACAGTGTTGAAAAGCATAAGATTACATAAGTTCCAAACATATATTAGAGCTTAAATGGCATGAAGACGGGCTTTAGCTAACCAGTATAATATCAGGAATTCAGCAGGTTGGACAGGAACGACTTAACCAGGTCTGAAACATATGCATGGATTTATCACAAAGGTACAGGACAAGACAGGGGACACACATTAATCCATAATTAGTAAGGAAAGCATGCTTAGGCTAATAACATAATCAGGAGTTAACTATATAACATTAAGTTGCCCATGAATGATTCAACAAGAATTAGAGCAGGTTCTGGGCATGATTCGACTCTTTACAAGAGTACAGAACAAGGGAAGGAGCTAAACCCAGAATAAGAAGCACATGAGAATAAATAGGCTTTAAGAAAATAGAATCAAGGCAACAAATAGGCAAATTCGATTACTGGAAGGTGTAGAACCTCAAGAAGAGCTTCTGAGCATACAATAGCATATTGGTTCATAAAAACAAATCTCAGAGACGTAGATATGCAGAACAGGAACTCAAATAAAAAGAGAATAAAATTGCAAGTGTCATAGGTACTTACCAGTTACTAATTGGCATGTAAGTAAACAAAGAACAATTTCAGCAATATCTCGAATGTCAGTAGCAAAGAGAACAGTAGAACCCCAAATCTCAGTGCGTCAGAGTTCCCAAGGGTTTCAGATGAACCCCAGGCATTGCTCGCATTGAGAAAGGTCGAATAATCAAATTCCGGTGGCCTTGGCTTTCAGCCGGCCAAGAGTTTAAGTTTCTAAATAGTGTAAGGCGGGAATAAGAAAGACAGTAGTAGTTTTTTAGTGATTAGAATCCCCGTCAAGGGGAAATTGGGGAGGGGTTTATATAGTGACAGATTAGGATGAACAAACATGGAAGATAATTAAATAAATGTAAATAAGGAAGGAAAAGATCACATGCAATCAGTAAAAGAGCCCGTAAAATAAATGACAGAAATTTCAAACCCTAGTTGGGTCCAACGGCCAAATATCGGACCGATAATGCAAGAATCATTCATTGTAGAGTGTATATTGACGAAATATCGCCGAGATCTTCACAAAATCGGAGTCAATCAGGCCTGCTCTTGAAAGGTAGTTCTTTCCAAAAATAGGGAGAGAACTAAGTAACACCATAGACACGCATACAATAGCAAAGTATCACAAAATAGGTAAGTGGATCACGGATTGATTCTATTTTTAGGTTGGAATCGGAGAGAAATCGGGAGGCGGCTACTAGGGTTTCTCAGAAGAGGAAAGGGTTGAGTGGTTTAAGGGTGGCTGATAATTGAAAATGGGGTTAGGGTTTGGGTTCTGAGGATATAAGGAGAAGGGAAGGGTTTATTATGGGTCATTGATCATTTACCATCAACGGCCATGATTAAAGAGTAAACGGGGCGGGTTATTTGACGGGTCGTGACCAAGTCATCTAAAGGGTTGTCTGGTTGGGCTGGGGTGTTGGGCTAATGGTTTGGGCCAAATTTGGTTTGAAAAATTGGCCTGTTTTGGGCCAGCTCTTGAAACCCTTTAAAATTAACAAAAACAATAAATTATTAAAATGTCTAATAAATGGTAAAAATAATATTTATGCTGTAAATAATATTTGAAAATAATAACTCAACATTATAAAAATATAAAATTCTATTTTGGCATAAATAATATGATGAATGCAATTATTTGTAGAATATAGGCTATTATTGCAAAAATTATGTAAATAGCTCAAAATTGCAAATATAATTATGTGAAATGAAGTAAATAAATATTTTAAAACATGTATGTCGGTGTAAATAACAAATTTGGATGATTAAGTCATCACAAAATAATTTGAAAGGGTAATTAATAAATATTCAAATAATTTAAATGCAAAAATATTAATTTTGAAGCTTTCAACAATTATGGAAAATTATAGAAAATACTTGTATAACCCTTGTAAATTAGGTAATTATGCAAAATAATATTTTGAATGTATATATACTATTTGAAAAAATATGAGGGCAAAACTGGATATCAACAATGATACATATGAATAAGTAGAACCAGGGTCAAATAATGTGGAAGCATCCCTATGGCATACTGAAACAATACATCTGATCGCCGCGTCTGAAGCAACGGCTTCTGGCCTGGCAGGTATAGCATAAAATCGAGCCTGACCGCCACCTGATCGGCCTCTCCCTCTAGGGCGACCTCTAGCTATCTGAGCCCCAACCCGAGTTGGCTGGGCGGGTGGTGAAGTAACTGGTGCGGAAGCCATAACCTGACCCTTCTGCTGAACTGGACCTCCAAAGCGACGGGGACACTGCCTCCACACATGTCCAAACTCTACGCACTCGAAGCAACTCCCCGATGGTGGTGGGGACTGAATTGGACCCCGAGAACCAGAATAACTGCTAGAAGAACCTGGCACAGATGAACCTTAAAAAGATGGAGCACGAGATGAACTATGAGCTGGGAGGGCACTAAGAGATGACTGTCACGGACGAGCACTATACGAACCATGGCTAGCTGATGAACCGGACGAGCCATTTGAGCAGGCTTATAAGGACAACCCATGTTGTGGTAGGACTGCCCTTCAGAAGAAACACTGCTAAAACCGCCCAAACCATGAGGCATCTTGGCCTCCCTCTCCTCACGTTCCTGACTGAGGACCTGCTCTAGCCACCTAGCAATATCAACCACCTCGTCGAACCTAGCACATGATGCAATCTCCCAAGTCATAACAAAGCGCAGTCCATAGTTGAAGCCATCTATGAACCTCCTAATCCTCTCCCTCTCTATGGGAATCACCAGATCGCGTGACGATCCAACTCAAAAAATCTCATCTCGTACTGGGTCACAGACATACCCTCCTAGCGTAGCTGCTCAAAATGCCTACGCAACTCCTCCCTGTGGGTCGGTGGCATAAACTTCTCCAAGAAGAGAACGGAGAACTCGTTCCATGTAAGTGGTGCAGCACCGGCTGGCCTGCTCCGCTCATAAGCCTCCCACCATCTGAAGGCTTCCCCCGACAACTGAAAAGTCGTAAATGAGACCCCACTAGTCTCCAAAATACCCTCCGTGCGAAGAATCTGCTGGCACCTATCCATGAAGTCCTGAGCACCCTCTAATTCAGCACCACTGAATGATGGAGGCTTGAGCCTCCCAAACCTCTCTAGTCTCTTCTGTTCCTCGTCACTCATAGTGGGACCTACCTAAGCCTGAGCAACTATGATCGGCTGGGCTAGTAGTACCCCCGGTGTCTGAAGTCTCTGCACCACCTGCTCTGGAGTACGGTTGGCGAGAATCTGAGCACCTCCCCCGACCTGAGAAGTGGCTGGCGCAGCCAGAACTGAAACCGCCTGAGCAAGGCTAGTGTAAGCAATAAATATCTGGGCCAAAGCCTCCTGAAGGCCTAGAATCACAATGGCACAACTTGTGCCTGAGCTGGCCCCACAGGCTCAACCACGTTTGGAATCTGCTCCCGATCTGGAGCAACTGGTGGGTCTACAGGTGCTCCTGTACGAGTTGCACCTCGGTCTCTACTATAGCCCCGGCCTCTCGTGGCCCTAGCTGCTGGTACTGGTGGCCGTCTGCCCAATCCGATAGCACGTGTCCTCACCATCTTTGAGAGAATAGAATAACAGAAGTTTATTTTCCATAATCAACAAATTCGCATGACAATAATACAATAAAGTGAAGTTTTCCTAATGGTTAAGCAACCTCCCAAAGATAAGTACAAACGTCTCTGTGCCGATCCGCAAGACTCTACTAAACCTGCTCATGACTAGTGAGACCTATGTAACCTAGGCTCTGATATCAACCTGCCACGACCCAAATTATCACATGTCGTGATAGCGCATATCGCGATACTTGGTAACCCGACAAATCATAATTAACCACGCATCTTTAATTTAAATCATGCTGAAATAAGCTTAAATAGTAAAATCTCATAATTAACTGATAAGAAAATATCGCGACTCAATACAAAATCCCCCAAAATTCGGGTGTCATTGAGTACATGAGCATCTATATGTCAATACAGTCTGACTGCTTAAACAACTGTCTAGAAAGATAGAATAGTGGAAATAAACTAAAAAGAAGGAGAGTCGAGGTCTGCAGACACCAAGGCACCTACCTCAATAGTCTCCAATAAAAAAAGTTCCAAATCTAGCAACTGTCGTGCCCCGAAGTACCTGGATCTGCACACGAAGTGCAGAGTGTAGTATGATTACAATCGACTAAATGTACTCAATAAGTAACAAGAATAACCTTGGGCTGAATGCAGTGATGAGATCATACAGATACAGTCCAAAAATAGATTTAAACAGTATATAAATGTAGACATGCTTTCAAGTTTAACAATTTATATTCAACAGGGATAAAATATGCCAAGTGTGACTGATATGAGGAATGGTACATCTCTACATCTACATGTCAATTATGCATGCCAATTGTAAGGCAACACATTGATAAAGTCATATGCGTACTCTCGGAGTATTTAATCTCACTCAGCATGCTCAATCACTCACTCCTCCCAGACACTCAGTCCTCTCAATCACTCAGCACTCGCACTCAGTAGGTACCTGCGCTCACTGCTGGAATGTCAGACTCCGGAGGGGCGGATCGTGCCCAAGCGCTAATATAAGCCGATCATGGCATGAATCAATAAAGCATGTTTCGGCGTGCAGTCTGATCCCATAAACATCACTCGCAATCAGGACCTCGGCCTCACTCGGTCATCAATCTCTCCAGTTTCTCGGGCTCACGAATCTCATAACAATTAGCCCAAAACTGATAATATGATGTAACAATAATGGAAACAGATATTGAGATATGATATGCAAAGGATAGATGTGACTGAGTACATGATTTCAAATTAGCAAATAATTCCATAACAAAACGACCTATGTGGGTCCCAACAGTACCAGCATATAGCCTAAACTGATTTCTAACATGAATTATAGCTCAATTCCTCTAACACATGGAGAGTACACGAATAATAACAAGATTAGATGCCTACATAGTTTAACTGAATGGATTGAGTCACAATTTAACGGTGCACGTCCACATGCCCGTCACCTAGCATATGCATCACCTCAACACCAACCACATAACACGTAATTCAGGGATTCATACACTCATAGCCAAGTTTAGAAGTGTTACATACCTCAAACCGTGCAAATATCTAATCCAACAACACTTTGCCTCGCGAATCGGCCTCCGAATGACTCGAATATTGCCACGAACAACTCAAAACAATCAACACAAGCTATAGGAAATTCCATATGAATAAGCAAAGTCTTAAAAACGATTCAAAACGTCAACTCAAAAAGTCAACCCCGGGCCCACATCTCAAAATATGACAAAATTAACACAATCCGAACACCCATTCAACCACGAGTCCAACCATATCAAAATTACTAAATTCCGACACCAAATTGTCACTCAAATCTCAAATTATTACTCTCCAATACATGGGCCAAAAATCCCCAATTTTCACCTCAAAAACACCAAATCTATGGGAAATATTCAATGGGTATTTAATATTAATGGATAAAAACGACCAAAAGTTTCTAACCTCTCAAAATCTAGCGAAACCCCTTCAAACATCACCTTAATCGGAGCTCCCAAAGTCCAAAAAGGAATAAATCATGAAACTCTTCGAATTTAAGTCACTACTAGTGGTTCCGCTTCTGCGAACCACTTAGCCGCTTCTGCGGTACAGCTTTTGCGGTTAAAAATCTGCACATGTGGAATTACACTCCACCCCCGACCTGCCGCTTCTGGCGCCAAAGGCTCGCACCTACGAGACCGTCTCTGCGGCGCCGCGTCCGCACCTGCGCGCCTAGAGCAAGTTTCAAATCTCTGCATCTGCGACCAACCTTCCACTTTTGCGGACTCGTAGATGCGCTTCCCCCTCTGCACCTACGATACACCCTTAGCTACACCAACCTCGCTTTTGCACCACTCCAGCTGCACTTGCAGCGCTGCACCTGTGACCAATCCCCCTGCAAGTGCAAACACACCAGAAGATCCACAACTTCAGCAACGTTTCAAGTCCCATTCTTGATCCGTTACCCACCCGGAAACCACTCGAGGCCCCCGAAACCTCAACCAAACATACCAACAAGTCCTAAAACATGATATAAACCTAGTCGAGGCCTCAAATCACATCGAACAACATCAAAAACATGAATCGTACCCCAATTCAAGCCTATTGAAACTAATGAATTTCCCACTTCTACAATCGATACCGAAACCTATCAAACCAACTCCGATTGACCCCAAATTTTGCACACAAATCATAAATGATACAATGGACCTATTCCAACTTCCAGAATGAAAATCTGAGCCTGGTAACCACAAATTCAACTATGGGTCAAACTTCTCAACTCTCCAAACTTCAACTTTTCCAACTTTCACCAATTCAAGCCAAAATCATCTACAGACCTCCAAATCAATATTCGGACACACCCCTAAGTCCAAAATTACCATACGGAGCTATAAGAACTATCAAACTCCATTTTGGATTCATTTACATATAAGTCAATATCCGTTCAACTCTTTCAACTTAGGCTTCCAATCTTGGTACTAAGTGTCCAAATTCATTCCGAAACATTCTCGTAATCAAACCCAACAACCCCGAAAAGTCACATAACAACACACAAACACAGAATAGGCAATAAATGAGGGAACGAGGCTATAATACTCAAAATGACCGGCCGGTCATTACAAATACATTACATATCTATCAAGAATGATGATTTCAAGGTGCAATATATTCATTCAAGTTAATATGGCTGATTGTTTTATCAAATCTCTACCAATGATCTTTTGAAGATGGTGCACAAGATTGGGATGCGAGCGCTAAAAGATGTGAATTGATGCTCTCATCAAGGGGAGTTAATACACATTATACTCTTTTTCCCTTACAAGGTTTTGTCCCACTGGGTTTTTCTTGCAAGGTTTTTAACGAGGCAACTAAAAGGCGTATTTTAAAACATGTGTACTCTTTTTCCTTTGCTAGAATTTTTTCCCACTAGATTTTACTTTAGTTAAAGTTTTAATGAGGCGCATTATCTGTTGAGTAGACATTCAAGGGGGAGTGTTATATATAGAATTGTATTTAAGGTGAATGTCTATATTTTAGAGAGATTTTAGGTTTTGTTACTTTTGTGGCCAAGTCACGTTTTTCCTATAAATATAGAGGTTCTATTTTTGTAACGACCTTATCGGTTTTTTTGAGCATTAGCATTCCGTTTAGCTATTTGAAGTTTTGAGTAGCTTTATATGATGTATTATGACGTGTGTGAATCGTCGGTGTTGGTTTTTAGGTGTTTCAGAGGTAGTTTGGAAGAATGAATTTCATAGTTGAAGCTTTAAGTTTGAAGAATTGACCAAGTTTTACTTTTAGTATTCGACCTCATATCAGAGTTTTGATTATTCCGTGAGGTACGGATTGTGATTTTGGACTCGGGATTATACCCGGATTTGCATTTGGATAGATCTAGAAGGTTTCGGCACTAATTGGTGAAAGTTAGAAATTTGAAGATTTGGAAAGTTTATAAGTTTGACCGAGAGTTGAATTTGAGGATATCAGATTTGGATTATGGTTCCGAGAATTTAAAATAGCTTTGTTATGTCATTTGGGACTTATGTGCAAAATTTGAGTTCATTCCGGGTTGATTTGATATGTTTCGGTGCGGGTTTTGAAAGTTGAAAGTTCAAAAGTTCATTAAGTTTGATTTGAGGTGCAATTTGTCATTTCGATGTTGTTATGCGTGATTTGAGGCCTCAAGTAGGTCCGTGGTCTGTTATGAGACTTGTTGGAATGTTCGCACGAGGTCCCAAGGGACTCGGGCGTGATTCGGATTGTTCTTGGACCATTTTTCTTCATAATTGCACTGCTGGTTTTGCTGACGTTTGGTGCACCCAGTGTTCTTCGCGGTCGCGGATTGAGGGATGCGATCGCATAAGGGGAAAATTCGAACAGAGTGTATCTTCTTTGCGTTCGTGAATACTGGTCCATGTTTGCATAGGAGCATCGCGTTCGCGCAAGTGTGCACGCGTTCACATTGTAGAGCTGAGCTGGGCAGATCTTCATTGCTTCTCCATAGCGGTTGCGAGTCTGGGGCTGCATTCGCGAAGGTTCTTAACGAGGCTGAGCAGTTTGTGCTTCGCGATCACAAAGCTTCTTCCGCAATTGTGTAGTGCATTTTCTTCTTTGCGGTCGCGAGGGTATTTCCGCAATCGCGATTCATTGATTCGCCTAGTGATTATTAGTACTCTAATTTTAGGGGTTTCGGCCAATTTTGCATATTTGGAGCTATGGAGCTCGGATTGAGTCGATTTTTGAAACGATGTTCACCATGTGGATTAAGGTAAGTGTTATCTACTCATTTTGATTATATTTAATGAATCTATCTTCATTTTTTTGCCATTTGATTCATGATTTCAAGAGTGAAAATTGGGGGGGGGGGTTGTCTAAAATTTCATAGAGTAAATTTTCGAGTTTTCATCATCGATTCGGAGTTGAATTTGAGTAAAACTAGTATAGTTAGACTCATAATTGAATGGGTTGTCGGATTTTATAAGTTTTATCGAGTTCCGAGGTGCGGGCCCAGGTTTGATGTTTTGGTTGACTTTGGGCTATTGATTAAAGATTCGACCTTTTTCAATTGGGTTTGTTTCCTTATGCATTATTTGATGTATTTGAGTTGATTGTGGCTAATTTCGAGCCATTCGAAGGTCGGTACACACGAGATTGCATTTTCGGAGTATCGTTTGGCTTGCTCGGTATTGGATTTGGCTTGTTCGAGGTAAGTAACACTTATAAACTTGGTGCTAAGGGTATGAACCCCTGAATATGCGTGTTATTCGGTTGGTGTTGAGGTGACGTACATGCTAGGTGACGGGCGTGTGGGCATGCACCGTGTGAATTATGACTCGGTTGTTTCTATGGTACTGTGTAGTTACCTAATATTGTCCTTATCCATGAGATTTCTACATGCTAGTGTAATTGAGTTGTGATCCATGTTTAGGCTATATGCTTATCCTGTTGGGACCCACTGAGGTAATTTTTGCTGTTGAGTTGTTTGCTTAAATTGCAATTACATATTCTGTCATACTCATTCATTGCATATCATATCTCAGTCTCTGTTATCATTTGTCTCACATCATATTATCATTGTTTGGGCGGATTGGCATGAGATTTGTGAGGCCGAGAGACTGGAGAGATTAATGACTAAGTGAGGCTAAAGGCCTGATTGTGAGGATGTTTATGGGATTGGGTTGCATACCACAGCAGGCTTTATTGTTTTATGCCATGATTGGCTTATTATAACATTTATGTTGGATATGCCCTTCCGGAGTTTGCACACCCACAGTGAGCGCAAGTACCTACTGAGTGCGAGTGACGAGTGATTGGGAGGACTGAGTGACTATGAGGACTGAGTGACTGTGAGGGCTGAGTAACTGGGAGGACAGCGTGAATTGATACTCTGGGAGTATGCATATGGTTTTATCATTGAGTTGCATTGCATTCGGCATGCACACTTGACATATGGGAATAGAGATGCATTTTCCGTATGTTGTACGGTATTCCGTCATTCATGACTTCACATACATATTGACATGTAGGTATAGAGATGTACCTTCCTCATGCCATTTAATAATGAAACATGTTACCTATTGTTGAAAGTTATTTGGGAAAAAATCACAGTTTTTCAAACTTACTCATATTTTGGTGATTTCAGTAAAAGATTTTGGTTTTCACTGATATACTTGAAAAGCATGCCTATTTTTCGGAACTGTAAACGACTGGGTGACTGTGAGGACTAATTTATTGGGAGGACTGCGTGAATTGATACTCTGAGAGTATGCATATGGTTTTATCACTGAGTTGCATTGTTTTCGACATGCACACTTGACATACGGGCATAGAGATGCATTTTCCTCATGTTGTACGGTATTATGTCATTCATGACTTCACATACACATTGGCATGCAGGTATAGAGAAGTACCTTCCTCATGCCATTTGATAATGAAACATCTTACCTATTGTTGAATGTTTTTTGGGAAAAAATCACAGTTTTTCAAACTTACTCATATTTTGGTGATTTCAGTAAAAGATTTAGGTTTTCACTGATATACTTGAAAAACATGCTTATTTTTCGAAACTGTAAACGAACTGAGCATCATATCTCTGAGTTATTTCTTGTACCACTTTTATTATATTGTTATGAGCTATTGTTGGCTATTGGTGTTAGACTCTGACCTTTGTCCCAGCTCGTCACTACTTTCAACCTAAGGTTAGGTTTGTTCTTATTGAGTGCATGGGGTCGGTTGTACTCACACTAAACGTCTCCACCTTGCGTATAGATGTTGGATGTTGATGTTGCTGTGTATGGTAGGAGCTGGATTTTAAGATTTACTTGCATTCCGATCATAGCTGACTCTTGATCTTGGTAGCTTTAGAATTTTTAATCTGTTCATGTATATTTCAAACAGATGATGCATTTTATTTCATATCAGCTTTGTAAACTCTAAATCTTAGAAGCTCATGATTTTTACTACCAGTCCTTGGGAATTCTTTGTATAAAAGCACAATTATATTATCATTACTTCTCCTAATGAATCTCATTGGAATTGGTTTATTGTTAATTAGCTTACCTAGCGGGTTAGGTTAGGTTCCATCACGACTAGTTGGATTTTGGGTCATGACAAGTTGGTATCAGAGCTCTAGGTTCATAGGTTCTACAAGTCATGAGCAAGTGTCTAGTAGAGTCTTGCAGATCGGTATGATGACGTCCATACCTATCTTTAAGAGGCTACAGGGCATTTAGGATAAACTTCCCATCTTTCTTTCCTTATCGTGCGGCATTGATTCAACTTGAAGTGTAACTCTTTGAATTCCTTCGACTAACTTGTAAGCATAGGTGAGCGCTCGGTATCAGTTGTGCATCGGTGGCTTGTGATTCCATGGATGAGGTGCGAGAGCAGGGGATATCACTTGTGTGAGCACGTGCTTTTGGACTTATATGTCCAGTGGAGTTTGTGGCTCGATGAGTGGTTGGATGGCTATATGATGAGTACAATGTGATTGCGGGAAGTGATCAGATGGTTTGAATGTGACGAGAGGAGTTTTCTTGAAATGTAAAAAAGACTATTGGGTGCTTGATTTCTATCTTGATATGATGTATAGTCTCGAGTTATGAGTGTATCGAAGGATCTTTCATGTTGCTTAATTGTGGAACAAATTAGATTCTCATGTCTTATTGATGAGTTCATACTCAGGAAGATTAAGTGATTGCATAGTAGTTGTGGTTGTGAAAGAGTATAAAGAGATGTTAGTTTGAGGCTAAGTAGGTGGATTATAACATGCGGGGTAATCTACGGATGTGTGATCCTTATGATGTTGTGTGGATGCTTTATTTTCTACCGGTGGGATATATTTGTGCGATTTGAGTTTGGATCAATTGTAATAGTTGACCTGACCGTCACGTGGATATATAGGAGATTAGCATATGATTTGAGGTACTATATGGTTTGTGTTATGTGAGCTTATGAAGGATTTAGTTGAATCTCCCTGTGGTATTATGGTAGTAATAGAGTATGGGTATTGTGAATTATCGAGTGTTTTGATCTATGGCTTTGATCCAAGTGGGGGAGTCTTCTATCACCGATTTGATTGCATGGTTATGTGTTATGTTGGTTTTGGTTTGAGACATAATTCTGAATCATTTATGACTTGCAGAGGTTGAGATCGAGGATAACTCAAGTAAGAGAATTCTTTAATACAGATTATATTACACCTTATGGGTATATGGAAATCATGGAATGATTTGAGTTGTTATTCGTGACAGATGTAGTGCGCATTGGAGTAGGAATTTTCTTGGTTGTGTTAAGGCGAGGTTACTTCTTTGGGTGTTGTCGTGCTAATAGCGGCACAGTTCATTCGGCTCGTTTGGGTAGTGCAATAGAGATTTGAGCAGAGTAGATGACTCTCGAAAAGGATCTAATGGATTCAAGATTTATATATAGCAATTGAGAATTTATTCAGATTTGTATATGGCTAGACTCTGAAATTTATGTCGAATGGTGTCAAGACTCGCGGTATTTCTTCATCAGAATGGATTCTACATTTTAGTATCAGGAAGATAAAGGAAATAGTTTTAGGTTCGCATAAGGACTCTTCGGAGTGGGTGTCTCGATTGTGGTACTTTTGGGGTAGTTGATAGGGAATACAACGGCTTATGGGCCTTAGGTCGGTGTGTTTTTATTCTACGATCTCGTAGGATGAATTTTGGTTGAAGAGCATGGTATTATGGCGAGGAGGAGTGTCAACTTGAAGATAATTCGGAAGGAACTCAGAGAAATAGTACAACTTGGTGGTAGGTTGGTCAACAAGGTAATAGATATGATTAGTTCTTTGGGTACTTATGATGTGGTAAGTCTCTACATGTACTCGGGGGCAATACTCTTGGATTTTGCGACCTGTGTGGCTTGGTTGAGTTAGAGAGATTCAGTTTTGATGGTTTGGTTATGTGCAAATGGGTTTCAGAGAGTTCTCAATGGTTTCTACCACGGTTTGAGATGGATATTTCCTACTGGCAAGAGGAGCAAGTTGTGTATCGTGATTTTCTCCTGGGTGAGATCAAATGGAAGGTTTTCGACTAACCGGGTGGGTATTTTGCTTGTGACTTAAAGTTGATTATGAGACTCTCGTAATTTTCATATGATGGCATGATAGATGCGGTGTGTTGTGTGGGATTGAGATTTGCATGTGCAAGGTCACGGTCCAAATTTGGAGAGAAAGTCATGAATTTTAAACAACATGGACAGTTTTAGATATTTAGATGAATGTTATAACTACTTGGTAATTCCTGAGAAGGGTATGCATTTCAGAATGCGCACTGTGTATTGACTTACGGATGCTTCATTAGTATTGTGGTACTCGCTTGGTTGATCAACTACTGATGTTCAAATTTTTCTATGTGGGACGGATGAATTAAAGAAATATTTCTCGTGGAGATGATTGTGTATGAGAGATATGTTAATTGTTCGCGTGGTGGAGTTGGGATTGGCTATGGTGATTCATGTGTTTTATGGATTTGGAGACTAGGAGTTCTCAGAAACAAATTATTTCGGGGTTGCAGACTGTGAAGATGTGGCCAAAGTTAGCTATATGGTAGCACGTACTATGGTTAGTCGTGATGGACTTTTTGAAGGATATTTATCCAATTACGGATGACCGAAGTTGATTTGGGGGCTCATTGGTAGGCCTAATGAGGATGTGTATTCTACACCGGGTCAGATTGGTTGACTTCATACTGATATAGTTGAGGGATGTGCCATTCCGTTAGAATTGATCTTATTTGTATCTGATATGTTCTATGAGTTACTCATCTATGATATGAGGGTCGGTGATTTGTTGGTTATACGCACACATGGTGCGGTTCTGTTTGAGTCTTGTAGCTAGGGGTGTTCAAAAACCGAACCGCAAAAGTGGCTTAATGGCTTATTGGTATCGAGTTATCGGATTAACGGGTGGGGAACGGATTGAAATTTTATTATTAACGGCTTATCGGTTTGGGGGCGGATTATTCAATTTTCTTATCGGATAAACCGTTAACCCGTTAAGAATTTTTATATTTATATATTGTTATCCATATGTATATTAAATATCCCTTCCACTTATACACTATTAGAAACCCGAAAATCTAAATTCCTAATTTCTAATTTCCCTCAGATCTCAAAACCCAGCCCTCTCGCCTCTCCCTCTTGCGTCGCCTCTCACTCTCAGACCCTCTACTATCTGAAGGTTAAGGCAACAGTCAACACAACCACAACACCACAACACCTCGCCTCCCATTCTCTTCTCTAATCTTTTCCTTGTTTCCTCTAATATCATAACCCAGCCGTCAGTTACGGCCATAGACAAAGCAATATAAGGTAAAGTGGATATGCTTTATATATAAAGACTAAATATTGGTACAAGATATTAGATATGACTCTTTTCCTTAGTACCTAATTTAAAGGTCATTAATACATGTAATAGTCAAATACAAAAGAAGGTGACTATTGTACAGTTATTATGACAAACATATTTAGAAATAATATATGCTACAATTTTAGCTTCTCTGATGTGTTGCATATATGTATTTATCATTTACTTCATTGAGCATAGAACATGTTATCTGTAGTCAGAATCAATGTGTAAATGTGATGTTCAAATCCTTGGTCAGTTGCAATTGATGTAATAAAGTTTCACTAGGGTAATAGAAGTAGAAGTAAAGTATTTAGAAAAATCCAGTACCCAACTACCTATAGGCCTCTGAAATACAGATTCAAATAGGCCGATAAATTGCCCGATAATGGCTAAACTGATACCAATCCGCCTGATATCTTATCGGGTGGCTAGCGGATTAATATATTTAAAAGCCGATAATCGATAAGTCAAACTGTTAAGAGTAAATAAGCTCCTGCTCCGCCCGATAAGCAGCCTTACTTGTAGCGGATTCAAGCAAAATGGTTATTGGGGTGTGGAATGGCTGATTGCGCCTTGGTTATGGCCCTTTCCGGTTGTGATATATTATGTTATTTGCTTCTCCATGGTTATGGCCATGCACTTCGTGTACTTGATGTCAAATTGCGGGTGGATGTTGATTTTGAGCATTGTGGCTTGAGGTATTTCAAGTGGACCAGTGTTAGGATGGGGTCACGCATTGCAGCAGAGTTATGTTGAGATATGATCCTTTGTGATTGATTTGTGTGTCTTGGTTCTACTATGTATGATGGTCTAATAGTATTGCGGTTGTGGTGGTATTTGTTAAGCTTGCGGGATAGTTTTCTCATTTGAGTTGTTTTTTCATTTTTGGGTACATTGAGTTATTGCGTATTGGTGCACAGATTGCACGGTTTGTGGCTCTAGGTTGTATTAGTGTTACATGTCAATATAATGGTTGTGTTTGACGAGATAGGGTCATTGGACCTAGAATGGGTACTATCAGATTTGATTGCAGTATGTATGGAGGAATAATATCGGAGGTCAGCTTAGAATTTAGACTACGGTTCTTGTCGGACGAGAGAGGGCTCCATGACTAGTTGATCTGATGAGTGGTTATGAATTTTTTCTTATTTCTTTCATCATCGGCAGTGTACTAAGGTTTTGAACAAGGTTTTATTTGATATGAGGTTTATTACCGGTACTGGGTTTGTTTTGAGTAGTTACGGTGATCGAAAATTTTGCTACGAGTATGCGAGTTGTGTGGTATGTCATATGATTACATCTTGGGTTATGGTTAAGGCTTGATATGGATTGTTCAGACTTATATAATGTATAGATGCTAGATTCGGGTCTTATAAGGAATTCTGGATGTTGGAAATTGGGTTCTAAGGTTTACGGTCTAAGGTTGAAGTAATGATCTTTAGTAATGTTGTGCGGTCAGGCCTATATGGAATAGGGTGCGTGTTAAGGTGGCATAATGATTTGAAGGCTTAGGAACTACTCTTGGCACATTCGAGGACGAACGTATGTTTAAGTGGGGGATAATGCAACGACCTGACCGGTCGTTTTGACCATTTACATTCCGTTCAGCTATTTGAAGTTTTGAGTAGCTTCATATGATATATTATGACGTGTGTGACTTGTCAGTATTGGTTTTCAGGTGTTTCGGAATTAGTTTGGAAAAATGAATTTTATAGTTAAAGCTTTACAATGAAAGAGTTGACCAAGTTTGACTATTTAGTATTCGACCTCGGATCGGAGTTTTGAGGGTTCTGTTAGGTTCGGATGGTGATTTTGGACTCAGGCGTATGCCCGAATTTGCATTTGGATAATTTTAGAAGGTTCCGGCACTAATTGGTGAAAGTTGAAAATTTAAAGGTTTGGAAAGTTCACATGTTTGACTGAGAGTTAACTTTGAGGATATCGGATTTGGATTATGGTTCCGGGAATTTGAAATAGCTTTCTTATGTCATTTGAGACTTGTGTGCAAAATTTGAGTTCATTCCAGGTTGATTTGGTATGTTTCGGCGCGAGTTTTGGAAGTTTTGATATTTTTATACGTGATTTGAGGCCTCGAGTAAATCCGTGTTATGTTATGGTACTTGTTGGAATGTTCGGACAAGGTCTCGAGGGGCTCGGGCGTGATTTAGATTATTGTCGGACCATTTTCTTCATAATCGCACAGTTAGTTATGCCGATGTCTGGTGCACCCAGTGTTCTTTGCGGTCGTGGCTTGAGGGATACGATCGCGTAAGGGAAAATTTGGAGCGGAGTGTTTCTTCTTCGCGTTTGCGCAAGTGTGCATGCGTTCACATTGTAAAGCTGAGTTGGGCATGTCTTCAAGGCTTCTTCATCGCGTTCGCGAGCCTGGGGCTGCGTTCGCGAAGGTTCTTTTCGAGGCGGAGCAGTTTGTGCTTTGCGATCACAAAGCTTGTTCTGCGATCGCGTATTGCATTTTCACAGGCATTGCATTTTCTTCTTCACGATCATGACGGTGTTTCCGCGATCGCGATTCATTGATTCGCCTAGTAATTATAAGTACTCTAATTTCGGAGGGTTCGACCATTTTTGCATATTTGGAGCTATGCAGCTCGGATTGAGATGATATTTGAAGAAATTTTCACTATGTGGATTTGGGTAAGTGTTCTCTACTCATTTTTTGTTATATTTCATGAATCGATCTTCTTTTGTTTGGCATTTGATTGAGAATTTCAAGAGAGAAAATTGGGGGGTTTTGTCTAAAATTTCATAGAGTGAACTTTTGAGTTTTGAACATTGATTCGGAGTCAGATTTGAGTGAAACTAGTATGGTTTGACTCTTAATTGAATGGATTATTGGATTTGGTGAGTTTTGTCGGGTTCCGAGATGCGAATCTAGGTTTGACTTTTTGGTTGACTTTGGGCTTTTGATTAAAGATTGGAGCTTTATCAATTGGGTTTGTTTCCTTATGAATTATTTGATGTATTTGAGTTTCTTTTGGTTAGTTTCGAGCCGTTCAAGGTCGGTACGCACGAGATGGAATTTTTGGAGTATTGTTTGGCTTGTTTGGTATTAGATTTGGCTTGTTCGAGGTAAGTAACACTTCCAAACTTGGTGCTGAGGGTATGAACCCCTGAATATGCGTGTTATGTGGTTGGTGCTGAGCTGGCGTACATGCTAGGTGAGGGCATGTGGGCGTGCACAACGTGAATTATGACTCGGTTGTTTCTGTGGTACTGTGTAGATACCTAATCTTGTCTTTATCTATTAGATTTCTACATGCTAGTGTAATTGAGCTGTGATCTATATTAGAAACCATGTTTAGGCTATATGCTTATCATGTTGGGACCCACTGAGGTCATTTATGTTGTTGAGTTATTTTCTTAAATTGCAATTACATACTCATTCATTGCATATCATATCTCAGTCTCTGTTATCATTTGTCTCACATCATATTATCATTGTTTGGGTCGATTGGCATGAGATTTGTGAGGCCGAGTGACTGGAGAGATTGATGACCGAGTGAGGTCGAGGGCCTGATTGTGAGGATTTTTATGGGATCGGGTTGCACACCGCAGCAGGCTTTATTGACTTATGCCATGATTGGATTATTATAGCGCTTGGGTTGGATAGCTCCTCCGGAGTCTGCACACCCACAGTGAGTGCAAGTACCTACTGAGTGCGAGTGTCGAGCACAAGTGCCGAGTGATTTGAAGGACTGGGTGACTCTGATAACTGAGTGACTGTGAAGACTGAGTGACTGGGAGGTCTGGGTGACTAGGAGGACTGGGTGAATTGATACTCTGAGAATATGCATATGGTTTTATCACTAGGTTGCATTGCATTCGACATGCACACTTGACATACGGGCATATAGATGTATTTTCCTCATGTTGTACGGTATTACGTCATTCATGACTTCACATACACATTGACATATAGGCATAAAGATGTACCTTCCTCATGCCATTTGATAATGAAACATCTTACCTGTTGTTGAATGTTTTTTGGGAAAAAATCACAGTTTTTCAAACTTACTCATATTTTGGTGATTTCAGTAAAAGATTTGGGTTTTCACTGATTTACTTGAAAAGCATGCCTATTTTCCTAAACTGTAAATGAGCTGAGCATTATATCTTTGAATTATTTCTTGTACCACTTTTATTATATTGTTGTCACGACCCAATTTCCCTCCGTAGGATGTCGTGACGACACCTAGTATATAAGACTAGGTAAGCCTAACAATTATATGGAATAACTGAATATACAGGTAAAACTCAACCACAACATCTGAAATAAAGAAGAACCGCGATTAAAAATAGTTACAACTCCCAAAACTCAATATAAATAAGTCACAAGCTCTAAAGAGAAAATTCTAAGTGTCTCTATACGTCAGAGACTAATAAAACTAAAGAACACAACATCATAAAGATAGGGGGGACTCCGAGGTCTGCAGATGGTGGCAGACATACCTTGAAGTCTCCACGTACAGCCTAGCTCACCGGTACCTGGTTTGGTAAGCAGCACCTGGATCTGCATAAAAAGATGTGCAGAAGTGTAGTATGATTACACCATAATGGTACCCAGTAAGTGCCAAGCCTAACCTCGGTAGAGTAGTGACAAGGTCGGGTCAGGGCCCTATTGGAATAAAGTAAACCAAGGCAGAAGATATAATAATATAATGAAATAACTGAGAATTGAACAATGAGAAAGTACAGAAAGGTAACAACACAGCAAATAAAGGTAAACAACAGGGGAGCTCCTAAGGTATCGCCTCGTAGTCCCAAACGTAAATACACAACAGGGGAGCTCCCGAGGTACCGCCTCGTAGTCCCAAAAGTAAATATGCAATAGGGGCACTCCCGAGGTACCGCCTCGTAATCCCAAAAGTCAAAACATAATAGGGGAGCTCCCGAGGTACCTCATCGTAGTCCCAAAAATAAATATTCAATAGGGGCACTCTCGAGGTACTGCCTCGTAGTCCCAAAAGTAAAGACACAACAGGTGAGCTACCGAGGTACCGTCTCCTAGTCCCAAAAGTAATATGCAATAGGGGCGTTTCCGAGGTACCGCCTCGCAATCCCAAAAGTAAATAGACACCTCATAACTTATGGAAAAATGAATTTAGAGCAAGGAAGAATCCTACAGTTAAAGGCTGAATACAAAATCAAGGAAGCAGGTAATTTAACTAAGCATGTTGCAGAAATTTCAAGTAAGAGTAAAGACACATAGACATGCGAGAATAGGCTAAACCTGATGGCAGAACATGCTGGAGAAACTCAGTTAAGGAATTAAAAGAAAACTACTCAGTAAGAACCGGATTTTTCAATATTTAACCCGAGTACACACTTGTCACTTTGTGTACACGGCCTTCATGTATTGTAAAAGTCATAACAGTACCAAAACCTAAGGGGAGTTTCTCCCACACAAGGTTAGACAAGTCACTTACCTCAAATATCGCTCAATCAATCGATAAGAATGCCTCTCCCTCGACTTTACGACTCTGAACGGCCCAAATCTAGCCAAAGGCAATTACATACTATAAATATAACTATAAGAAACTAATCTAAATAATGAAATTATGACTTTAACAGGAAATTAGAGAATCGCACTAAAAAGTTGACTAGGGCCCACGTCTAGGAATCGGGCAATAGTCACAAAAAATACGAATGCCCATTCGATATCGAGTTCACCCGTACCAAAATTACTCAAATACGACACCAAATCGCCACTCAAATCCCCAAATTAAACTCTCCAAATCCCTAGCATCAAACTCCCAAATTTCACCTTAAGTATACACAAACTAGGTAGGAAATTCAATGGGGAAACAAGATTATTGAATAAAAATGTTCACAAGTGGCTTACCTCAAGAAATTCCTCGAAAGTCCTCTCAAATATCGCCTTAGACCGAGTTGCAAAGTCCAAAATGAGAGAAATCATGAAACCCTTCGATTTTAAACACTGCCCACCACTCCACTTCAGTGGTACTTCTTTTGCGGTGAAATATCCGCATCTGCGGAGCTCACTTAAACTCCCAGATATTGCGCATGCGCACCTCCATCCACATCTGCGGAAGCGTTTCTGCGCCCACTTGTCTGCTTCTGCGAAAACCTTGCCCACCTCAGTTCCCTCACTCTCCGCTTCTGCGATCATCCTACCACAGAAGCGGCTCCGCTTCTGCGGCCTTCACGTTGTACCTGCGACCACTGGCCACCCCCTTCAGTTTCGCTTCTGCGCTTGGCCTCATGCTTCTACGAGCTCCCTTCTGCGGGGCCATGACCACATCTGCGATCTCAGCTGGGCAGTCCCAAATCCACTTCTGCAGCTCGATGGCCTCTTCTGCGGTGATGCACCTGCGGCCCAAGATGTGCAGGTGCGATTGCACCAAACACAACAATGCTTCAGCTATGCACCAAGTCCAATTTTGTTCCGGATTCAAGTCTGAATCACACCCGGGGGCCCCGGGACCCCGTCTGAGTATACCAACAAGTCCTAAAATATTTTACGGACTTAGTCGAGGCTTTAAATCACATAAAATAACGCTAAAACATGAATTGCACATCGATTCAAGCCTAATGAAGTTTAGAACTTCAAAACTTCTACATTCGATGCCGAAACCTATCAAATCTAGTCCGATTGACCTCATATTTTGCACACAAGCATAATTGACATTACGTACCTACTCCAACTTCCGAAATCGGAATCAGAATCCGACCCCGATATCAAAAACTCTACTCCGGTCAAACTTTCCAAATATCATCCAATTTTCCAACTTTCGCCAATTAACGCCGAAATGACCTACGGACCTCCAAATCAACATCCGGACACGCTCCTAAGACCAAAATCACCCTATGGAGCTATTGGAACCGTCAAAACTCCATTCCGGAGTCGTCTTCATACAATTTGAACTACGGTCAATTCCTATGACTTAAACTTTCATTTTAGGGACTACGTGTCTCATTTCACTCCAAAACCAAAAACCAAACCACCCGACGGGTCACAAAATCCAAAACTGAAATAGACGAAGCAATAAATAGGGGTTCGGGGCTAATAATCTCAAAACAACCGGCCGAGTCATTACATCCTCCCCCTCTTAAAACAAAATTCATCCTCGAACGAGTATAGAGACATACCTGAAGTGTTGAAAAGAAGAGGATAACGATTGTGCATATCATGATCGGTCTCCCAAGTCGCCTCCTCGACCAGATGTCCCCTCCACTGCACCTTCACTGACGCGATGTTCTTTGACCTCAACTTTCGAACCTGCCTGTCCAAAATGGCCACCGGCTCCTCAACATAATATAGATCCTTGTCTAACTAGACTAAGCTGAAATCTAACACATGGGATGGATCGTTGTGATACTTCCAGAGCATAGAAACATGGAACACTGGATGAACTGCAGAGAGGCTTGGTGGTAGTGCAAGTCTATAAGACGTCTCTCCAACCCTCTCAAGAATCTCAAAATGCCCGATATACCTAGGGCTCAACTTGCCCTTCCTCCCGAACCTCATAATACCCTTCATGGGCGAAACTCGGAGTAAGACCCGCTCCCCAACCATGAATGCAACGTCGTGAACCTTCTAATCCGCATAACTCTTCTGCCTGGATTGGGATGTACAAAGTCGATCCTGAATCAATTTAACCTTTTCAAAGCATCCCGAACCAAATTTATACCTAATAGTCTAGCCTTAACCGGCTCAAACTAACCTACTGAAGACCGGCACTGCCTACCACACAAAGCCTCATACAGTACCATCTGAATGCTTGATTGATAATTGTTGTTGTAGGCAAACTCTGCAAATGGCAAAAACTGATCCATCACACACGCACGAAGCATATCCTCCAATATCTGAATAGTGCGCTCGGACTGTCCGTTCGTCTGAGGGTGAAATGTTGTACGCAACTACACTCGAGTACTCAACTTGTGTTGTACGGCTCTCCAAAACCGCGATGTAAACTGCGTACCCCAGTCAGAGATGATAGATACTGGCACGCTATGAAGCTTGACAATCTCGCGAATGTAAACTAGAGTCAGGTGCTCTAAAGAGTAAGTAATAATCACTGGAATGAAATGAGCGGACTTGGTCAATCTATCCACAATCACCCAAACTGTATCGAACTTCCTCTGAGTGTGTGAGAGCCCAACAACGAAATCCATAGTGATCCGCTCCCATTTCCACTCTAGAATCTCTAACTTATGAAGCAATCCACGGTCGTTAATGCTCATACTTCACCTGTTGACAATTTAGGCACCGAGCTACATATTCTACTATGTCTTTCTTCATCCTCCTCCACCAATAATGTTGCCTCATGTCCTAATACATCTTCGCGGCACCTGGGTGAATGGAATACCGTGAACTGTGAGCCTCTTAGAGAATCAAATCATGCAAACCATCTACATTGGACACACATAGCCTGCCCTACATCCATAATACATCGTCATCTCCAATAGTGACTTCCTTGGCATCACCGTGCTGAAATCTGTCCTTAAGGACAAGCAAATGGGGGTCATCATATTGACGCTCTCTGATACGATCATAAACAGAATATTGAGAAACAACACAAGCCAAAACTTGACTCATTTTGGAAAAATCCAATCTAACAAACTGGTTGGCCAAGGACTGAACATCCAAGGCTAAAGGCCTCTCTGCTACTGGTAGATATGCTAAATTACCCAAACTCTCTGCATTGTGACTCAAGGCATCAGCCACCACATTGGCCTTCCCAAGATGATAGAGAATGGTGATATCACAATCCTTAAGCAGCTCCAACCATCTCTGTTGCCGTAAGTTAAGATCCTTCTGCTTAAACAGATGTTGTAGACTCTGGTGATCGGTGTAGACCTCACAAGGGACACCATAAAAATAGTGACGCCAGATCATCAAGGCATGAACAATATCTGCTAACTCGAGGTCGTGGATAGGATAGTTCTTCTCATGCACCTTTAACTGTCTAGACGCGTAGGTATACACCCTACTATCCTGCATCAACACCGCGTCGAGACCAATGCGCAATGCATCACAGTACACCGTATAGGACCCCGAACCAGTCGGCAACACCAACACTGGGGTTGTAGTCAAAGCAGTCTTGAGCCTTTGAAAGCTCTCCTCACACTCCTCGGTCCACCTGAACGGAGCACCCTTCTAGGTCAATCTGGTCATAGGTGCTGCGATAGATGAGAAACCCTCTACGAATCGACGGTAATACCCTACCAAGCTAAGAAAGCTCCAGATCTCCGTAGCTGAGGACGGTCTGGGCCAACCCTACACTGCTTCAATCTTCTTTGGATCTATTTTGATCCCCTCACTCGATACTACATAACCCAAATATTCCACTGACTCTAGCCAGAATTCACACTTCGATAATTTTGCATACAACTTCGTTTCTCTCAAGGTCTGAAGCACAGTCCACAGGTGCTGCTCATGATCCTCTCGACTCTGGGAGTACACCAGAATGTCGTCAATAAACACAATGACAAAAGAGTTAAGATAGGGCTAAAATACATTATTCATCAACTGCATGAATGCTTTTGGGGCGTTGGTCAGCCTAAAAGATATCACAAGGAACTCGTAATGACCATACCGAGCCTTGAAAGCAGTTTTTGGGATATCTGGCTCCTGAATCTTCAACTAATGATAGCCTAAATGCAAGTCGATCTTAGAGAACACTCTGGCACCCTGAAGCTGATCAAATAGGTCATCAATACGTGGTAATGGATATATGTCCTTCATTGTAACCTTGTTCAACTAGCGATAATCAATACATATTCGCATAAAACCATCCTTCTTCTTTTCAAACAAGACAAGAGCACCCCAAGGCGACACACTGGGCCGAATGAAGCCCTTATCGAGCAACTCTTGCAAATGTTCCTTTTCTTTCGACTATACTAGGACCATACGATAAGGTGGAATAGAAATAGGCTAAGTGCCCCGTATAACAAATCAAAACCAAAGTCGATATCCCTGTCGGGCGGCATGCCCATAAGATCCGCCGGGAATACATCTAAATAGTACCTCACCACCAGAACTGACTCGACGGTAGGAGTATCAACACTAGCATCCCTCACATATACCAGATATGCATCACACCCCTTCTCAACCATCCGATGATCCTTTAGAAATAAGACAACCCTGCTAGAAACATGAACTATGGTACCTCTCCACTCTATCAGCGGTAGACCTGGGATAGCTAATGTCACCATCTTAGAGTGACAATCAAGGATAGCATGATAGGGCAACAGCCAGTCCATGCCTAGAATAACATCGAAATCCACCATACTAAGCAATAATAAATCGGATTTGGTCTCAAAACCACTAAGAACAATCAAACATGACAGATACATACGGTCAACATAAATAGAATCGCCCATGGGTGTAGACACATAGACAGGAGAACTCAGAGAATCACGGGATATACCTAAATATGGGGCAAAATAAAAGGATACATAGGAATAAGTGGAGCCTATATCAAATAAGACTGATGCATCTCTATGACAGACCGGAACAATACATGTGATGACAAAATCGGATGCAACTGCCTCCGTCCTAGCAGGAAGGGCATAATATCTGGCCTGGCCTCCTCCTCTAGGCGACCTCTACCTGTCTGACCTCCACCTCGAGCTGGTTGGGCAGGTGGGGTAGCAGTTGGTGGGGTAACCATTGCTTGAGGACCCGGTGGAGCACGCAGTGTCTGGGTGGTCTGTGGAGGTGCACCCCTCCTAAGTTTGGGGCAATCCCTTACCATATAACGAGTGTCACCACACTCAAAACAAGCTCTCAGAGGATGTGGCTGTTGCGACTGGCTCGGTCCTTATCGGTTGTACTGACTGCTGAAAGCACCCCATGCGGGAGGTGAACTAGACAATGGAGGTGCATAATAAGGAGCCTGGGCCTAGAAGTGGTCGGAGCACCGCTGGCGGCTGGAAGTGCTGAATGAACAGGGCGACCCACATAGCCCCTACCCTGACGAGCTGTAGCTGGGGCACGAGTACTACTATATGTTCCAGACTCTCAAGACCTCTTGGCCTCCCTTTCCTCTCTCTCCCGAGATAACATACCCTCCAATCTCCTAGCGATACCCACCACCTACTAGTATGCGATGTCCATCTCCAACTCTCAGGCCATGCTAAATCTGATATTGGGGTTAAGCCCCTCAATAAATCGACAAACCCGCTCCCGAATAGTAGTAACCAAGGCTGGTGCATGCCTAGACAAATCACTAAACCGGACCGTATACTCTGAACCGGTGAGAGAACTCTAGCGTAACTCCTCAAACTCTGCACACCATGCATCTTTGAGACTCTGGGGAACATACTCCCTTAAAAACATTTCTGAGAACTGAGTCCAAGTGAGTGAAGATGCCTCTGCTGGACTACCCAACTCATATGCTTTCCACCAATGATAAGTCGCTCCTCTAAGATGGAACGTAGTGAAAGAAACCCCACTAGACTCCGCAACACCCATAGTATGGAGGATATGGTGGCACTGCTCAAGAAAACCCCGGGCATCCTCTGACGCCAAGCCAATGAACATAGAAGAATGGTACTTCCTATACCTTTCAAGCCTGAGTTGCTCCCCCTCATAAACGGTTACCCTAACCTCGGGCTAAATTAGAGCTACCGGTTACATCGGTATGACCTTGGGAACTTGCTCGACCTGGACCCGCTGCTCTCGGGAATGGGCGGCAGGAGTCTGTGCTTCTCCCTGGGCCTGAGATGTGGAAGGAGTAAGTGATATCAACCCTGCCTGAGCCAACATGCTAAACATGCTCAGAAACTAGGCGAGAGTCTCTTGGAGAGCTGGTGCAGTAACAGGCGTCTCAGGTGCCTGCCCTCCAACTGGAGCTAATGGTGGCTCCTCTGTAGCATCATGTGCGGGTGCTCTGGCTGCACCACGTGGACATCCTCGGCCTCTACCCCGGCCCCGGCCCCAGCCTCTCGTGACTCTAGCATAGGGCGCGGGTGTTTGTTCATCTGATCTAGTTGTATGTGTCCTCACCATCTGTGAGAGAATAGAAAGACAGAAATTTAGATCCGAAGTCAAAATCTCGCACGATAAGAAATTAAAGAAGTAAAGTTTTTCCTAACAGTTCCATAGCCTCCCGAAGATAAGTACAGACTTTTCCGTACCGATCTGTGAGACTCTACTAAACCTGCTTGTGACTCATAACACTTATGACCCTAGTGCTCTGATACCAACTTGTCACGACCCAATTTCCCACTGTAGGATGTTGTGACAGCACCTAGTCTCTAAGAGTAGGTAAGCCTAACAATTATGCAGAATAACTGAATATAAAGGTAAAACTCAACCTCAACATCTGAAATGAAGAAGAACTGTGATTAAAAATAGTTACAACTCCCAAAACCCGGTAGAAATAAGTCACAAGCTCTAAAGAGAAAATGCTAAGTGACTCTATATATCAAAGTCTAATGAAAATAAAGAAAACGACATCATAAAGATAGAGGGGGACTCCGAGGTCTGCGGACGCTGGTAGATGTACCTTGAAGTCTCCACGTATGGCCTAGCTCACTAGTAACTGGTCTGGTAAGCGGTACATGGATCTGCATAAATGATGTGTAGAAGTATAGTACAAGTACATCACAACGGTACCCAGTAAATGCCAAGCCTAACCTCGGTAAAGTAGTGACGAGGTCAGGTCAGGGCGCTACTAGAATAAAAGGAAACAAGGCAGAAGATATAATAATATAATGAAATGACTGAGAATTGAACAATGAGAAAGTACAGAAAGGTAACAACACAGCAAATAGAGGTAAACAACAAGGGCGCTCCTGAGGTATCGCCCCGTAGTCCCAAACATAAATACAAAATAGAGGAGCTCCCGAGGTACCGCCTCTTAGTCCCAAAAGTAAATATGCAATAGGGGTGATCCCGAGGTATCGCCTCGTAGTCCTAAAAGTAAAGACATAACAGGGGAGCTCCTGAGGTACCGTATCGTAGTCCCAAAAGTAAATATACAACAGGGGCTCTCCCGAAGTATCGCCTCGTAGTCCCAAAAGTAAAGACACGCTAGGGGAGTTCCCAAGGCACCGCCTCGTAGTCCCAAAAGTAAATATGTAACAGGGGCATTCCTGAGGTATCGCCACGCAGTCCCAAAAGTAAATACACAACTCATAACCTATGGAACAATTAATTTACATCAAGGAAGAATCCTACAGTTAAACGCTAAATACAAAATCAAGGAAGCAGGTAATTCAATTAAGCATGTTACACAAATTGAAAGTAAGAGTTAAGACACATAGACATGTGACAATAGGCTAAACATGATGACTACACATGCTAGAGCAACTCTGTTAAGGAATTAAAAGAAAACTACTCAGCAAGAATCGGATTTTTCAACATTTAAATCGAGTACGCACTCGTCACCTCGCATACACGGCCTTCACGTATTGCAAATATCATAATAGTACCAAAATCTAGGGGGCGTTTTCCCCACACAAGGTTAGACAAGTCACTTACCTCAAATCTCGCTCAATTAATCGATAAGAATGCCTTTCCCTCGACTTTCCGACTCCGAACGGCCCAAATCTAGCCAAAAAGAATTATATACTATGAATATAACTATAAAAAATTAATCAAAATAATGAAATTATGACTTTCACAAGGAATTAGAAAATTGCCCCAAAAAGTCGACTCGTGCCCATGTCTCGGAATTGGGTAGAAGTCACAAAATACGAGCGCCCATTCGATATCAAGTTCACCCATACCAAAATTACTCAAATCTGACACCTAATCGCCACTCAAATCCCCAAATTAAACTCTCCAAAACCCTAGCCTCAAACTCCTAAATTCCACCTAAAATACACACAAACTAGATGGGAAATTCAATGCGAAAACAAGATTATTGAATAAAAATGTTCACAAGTGGTTTACCTCAACAAATCCCTATAACGTCCTCTCAGAAATCACCTTAGACCGAGTTTGCAAAGTCCAAAATGAGAGAAATTACGAAACCCTTCGGTTTTAAACACTGCCCACCACTTTCCGCTTTTGCGGTCCAAAATCCGCTTTTGCGGTGAAATCTCCGCATCTGCAGAGCTCACTTAAACTTCCAGATATCGCACTTGTGCACAACCATCCGCATATGTGGAAGCACTTCTGCAGAAACCCTTGCCACCACAGTTCCCTCACTCTTCACTTATGCGATCATCCTACCGTAGAAGTGGCTCCGCTTCTCTTGCCTTCATGTCGTATCTGCGACCACTGACCACCCCCTTCAGTACTGCTTCTACGCTTGGCCTCATGCTAATGCGAGCTCGCTTCTGCGGGGCCATGACCGCATATGTGGTCTCAGTTGGGCAGTCCCAAATTCACTTCTGCTGCTCGATGGCTGCTTCTGCGGTACCGCACATGTGGCCCAAAATACAAGGGTGCGATTCTACCAGACACAACAATGCTTCAGCTATGCACCAAGTCCAATTTTGTTCCGGATTCAAGTCTGAATCACACTCGAGGCCCCCGGGACCCCGTCCGAGTATACCAACTAGTCCTGAAATATTATACGGACTTCATCGAGCCTTTAAATCACATCAAACAATATTAAACACGAATTTCACATCGAAACTATAAATAAACATCCGGACACGCTCCTAAGACCAAAATCAGCCTACAGAGCTATTGGAACCGTCGAAACTCTATTCTAGAGTCGTCTTCACACAATTCAAACTACGGTCATTTCCTACGACTTAAACTTTTATTTTAGGGAATACGTGACCCATTTCACTTCGAAACCAAAATCCAAACCTCCCAGCAGGTCACAAAACCCAAAAAAGAAATAGATGGAGCAATAAATAGGGGTTCGGGGCTAATACTTTCAAAACGACTGGTTGGGCTGTTACAATTGTTATGAGCTATTATTGGCTATTGGAGTTGGACTCTGACCTTTGTCCTAGCTTGTCACTACTTTCAACCTAAGGTTAGGTTTGTTACTTATTGAGTGCATGAGGTCGGTTGTACACATACTATACTTCTTCACCTTGCGTGCAGATATTGGATGTTGATGTTGCCGTGTATGGCGGGAGCTGTATTTGAAGATGTACCTACATTCTGGGCATAGCTGACTCTTGATCTTGGTAGCTTTAGAATTTTTAATATGTTAATATATATTTCAAACAGATAATGCATTTTATTTCATATCAGCTTTGTAAACTCTAAGTCTTAGAAACTCATAATTTGTACTACCAACCTTTGGGAATTCTTTGTATAAAAGCACAATTGTATTATCATTACTTCTCCTAATGAATCTCATTGGAATTGGTTTATTGTTAACTGGCTTACCTAGCGGGTCGGGTTAGGTGCATCACGGCTAGTTGAATTTTTGATCGTGACAATTTTATTATAATTTTTCCAAATCAATAAGAATTCTCTTCTACTTTTCTCTGTAATACTCTTCTTCTTCTTTTATTGTTTTATAACAAGGACAAAATTCTTTGCTTTGTAGTTTGCACTTTGCACTTTGCAGGCAAAAGTCTATATTTGTTACTCATCAAACGACAAGAAAATAGATTATGAAATTAATATAAACGATTAAAAGGATCTTTGACTTTTGAGATAGATTATGAAATTAATATAATCAATTACAAATATCTTTGACTTTTGCGATTTTTAGGTTGAGAATTTACTATTACTTAACTTTTATATATTTAAGTTTTAAAAAAAGAATTTAGTAAGTGAGTTTAGCTCAATTTTGGAAAGGTTCTCAGGGATTACGCCCCCAAATGTACACCCAGAATGCCGAGACTTATGCCACGTGATACTTATGCACCCCGTCAGTATGCCTCAGTGCGTTTTTTATATGCCTCGCTTTAGGGCTCGCCTAGAAAAAATCTTTTAAAATATTGTATTCATTGTATTGAAATACTTCAATTGATTAATTAACAACTCCCAAGTATCGAAATCTTCCTCTAAAAATAAATCATCAAGACACATGCATTAAATTGTAACGCGTTCAACCACTCCCCCCCCC